>NC_041321.1:73388588-73417150 GCF_004329235.1 Podarcis muralis | reverse complement strand
GCAATACTCATTCTCCCTGCCCCACCATCAGGCAAAAGGCACTTCTTCTTGAGATGCTTGTCTTTGCCCTCCTGCCCACCCCATAGGGCAAAGCCCACCCCCCAGCGGCTCATGTTTCCTTGCACATATTGACAGGACCATCCTGAAGGAGCGTCTCCACCCCCATCGTTCTGCCCAGATGCTGAGGTCCAGCACTGAGGGCCTTCTGGCGGTTCCCTAATTGCAAGAAGCAAAGCTACAGGGAACCAGGCAGAGGGCCTTCTTGGTGGTGGCACTCGCCCTGTGGAACACCCTCCCACCAGATGTCAAGAGGTAACAACTACCTGACATTCAGAAGACATCTGAAGGCAGCCCTGTTCAGGGAAGTTTTTAATGTGTGACATTTTAGTGTATTTTTGGTCTTTGTTGGAAGTTGCCCAGAGTGGGCTGGGGAAACCCAGCCAGATGGGTGGGGTACAAATAATAAATTATTATTATTCCCATCACCACCTGGGCGGTTGGGTGTCTCCAATCACTAGGACCAAGGTGGTTGTGGTCTCCCTCAGGACACCAGAGCTGTTGAGATGTCATCCAGGCATGATGGGAATTTTGCACACTTGAACCTTTCGCCGTTGTGTGAGTCAGAAAACGGGCCCCTGCAGCACCCCGCAACCTGTGGCAGAGGCCAGGGAAGGGCACATCGTGTGAGCTGTGATCTCCAGCGGCGCTAGCACCAAGGCTCAGGGAGACATCTCCTGCAAGAGCTGGAGGTTCTCTCCCCACACCTGGAGCGCAGAAAGCAACTCCTGGCTCCAGTCAGCTGCTCCTTCCTTCCCTGCAGAACCGCCTGGTGGTGCAGTGGTTAAGAGTTCTGGACTAGGACCTGAGAGGTAAAGGGACCCCTGACCGTTAGGTCCAGTCACGGATGACTCTGGGGTTGCAGCACTCATCTGGCTTTACTGGCCAAGGGAGCCGGCGTACAGCTTCCGGGTCATGTGGCCAGCATGACTAAGCCACTTCTGGCGAACCAGAGCAGCGCACAGAAATGCCGTCTACCTTCCCGCTGGAGTGGTACCTATTTATCTACTTGCACTTTGAGATGCTTTCGAACTGCTAGGTTGGCAGGAGCAGGGACCGAGCAATGGGAGCTCACCCCGTCGCGGGGATTCGAACCGCCGACCTTCTGATCGGCAAGCCCTAGGCTCTGTGGTTTAACCCACAGCGCCACCCGTGTCCCTCCCATGACCTGAGAGACCAGGGTTTAGATCCCACACTCAGCCATCATGACTGGCTGTGGACCAGTCATTGCCTTTTCTCGGGCAGGCCTACCTCACAGGGGTGTTGTGAGGATAAAATGGGGAGAGGAAGAACCATGTGCACCGCCTTGAGCTCTCTGGAGCAACGGAAGCAAATGGTATATATATATATTCTAGGACTTGCCGATCAGAAGGTCGGCGGTTCGAATCCCCGCGATGGAGTGAGCTCCCGTTGCTCGGTCCCTGCTCCTGACAACATAGCCGTTCGAAAGCATGTATGCCAGCTCCCTCGGCCAGTAAAGCGAGATGAGCGCCGCAACCCCAGAGTCGGCCAAAACCTGGACCTAGTGGTCAGGGGTCCCTTTACCTTTACCTTATATATATGTATATGCATGTGTGTGTGTGTGTATTCCCCCAAGGGGGAAGGGGGTGGGCCTGGCGTGCTTCTCATACGTTACAAAGGGAGCCTGCAAATGAATGTAAGAGGGGTTTAGGGCAGAATCGCTAACACAGCTTTGGGAAGAAGCTCCCTCTCCGTGAAGGGCTGGGGAATAGCAGAGAGGAGGCTGCAAACTCTCAGGGGGCCCCCTCCTCCTTTTTCCTGCCAACCATAAACCCACCCAGGGGGTGTCCTGATTCCTTTGCATCTGGAGTGGAAGGAATCGCTTCGCAATCTCCCCAAATCACACACTCCTGAAGGACCATCCCTTCAGGAGGTGCGTCCCCACCCCAAAGCCCAGACTTCAGTCTCCCTGGATATGCCCCCCCACCCCCAGAAAACACCCCCACCCCCACTCCCAGGAACAAATTTCCTCAGACTGTGAATGCTCTATCTCTCTCCCATTCCAGACACAAAGCCCTCTTCCAACGGGAATCTAGCCGACCCCCCCCTTGGCAAAGAAGCCACAGCTGGGGGGGGAGAAGTGCTTTCCAATTCCTGGCAATGCACATGTGGGTCACGGCAACCCGCCCCCTCCGAGATAGGAGCAGGGGAGCCCTCTTCGCGGAGGAGAGCTGCACCCAAGGGGAAGGAACATGGGAGAAGAGCATTTATCAGGGAGAGGTGCCCCCTTTGCTGTGGGGTGCCCGTTTTGGGGAGGAGAGGCATCGTGGCATGCAGGAGGAGAGGGCACAACCTGTGCCACACACACACACAGCCACACACACACACAAAGTATCCCCTGCGCTCTCGGGCATCCAAGGGGCACCATCTTTGTGTCTCTCGCACACCCTTTCCCGGAGATACGCTGCCACCAGACCCCGCCGGCGGGCAGGACCCAGTGCCAGGAAGCCCCGCCATCACCTGGGGCCAGCTCCATGCCACTCCCATCATGCAGCCAGCCCTCTCCCTGCCCTCCCACCGCCGCCCCCCCCCAACCCACCGGGTCTTACCTTTGGCGCCCCGGAGGACGAAGCCAAAGCCCTCATGCTCTCTCTTCTGCAGGACGGCCGCCTTCTCCTCGATGATGTAGTCACTGGGCAGGAAAGAGCACAAGAAAATGAAGCCGGGGGGAGCCGTCAGCACCATCGCGCCCTGCCTTCGAGGGGGGGCCTCTTCCCAGCCAGGCGCTCATCGCAGGCAGGAGCCCGTCAGGCGGGGAGGCGGGCAGAGGCTCTCGCCCTCCCGCTCTCCCCGGGCAAAGGAGGCTCCTTCCTTCCCCTCCCTGCTTCGGAGGGGGGGGGCGCCGGGCCCTCCCCCCTCCCCGCCGCCCGCTCCCCCCACCCCCGCTCAGTCACCTGCATGTGGATGCAGAGCGCTTACTGATCCCGTGCGCGCGAGGGGGCTTTCCTTTCAACGGAGCCGCCTTAGCTGGGGGCGGGGGCGGGCAAGAAGCCACCCGTCGCAAAGAGACACACTCTTTCTCTCTCGCTCTCTCGCTCTCTCTCTCTCTCTCTCGCCCCCCCCCAGGAGGGGGACCCAAAGGGAGAGGGAGGGAAGGTGCCCAGCGGTTGCGTGTTCGTGTGCATGTGGGGTGCAGGGGGGGGGAGTGTGCACCGGGAGAGGGAGACTGTGGAGTTTCTTTTTGCTGTCACTCTCACCTTCTCCTAAAACTCCCCTCTGTTGCTAAGTAACTGTCTGTCATTTAAAAAAGAGAGAGGGGAGAGGGAAGGGGGGGGGTGAGGCAGAGCTGTGCTCCACTGCCTTGCTTTTAACAAAGCTGATGCTATTTCTCAATGGAAGAAAGAGAGGGAGGGAGGGAGGGAGAGAGAGAGAGAGAGAGAGAGAGAGAGGAAGGAGAGAGCGCAGGCAAATCCATCATTTTGGGGAAGGGGGCCAGTATGGTGGTTGGTGGTGGGGAGAGGGGAGAAGAAAGCCCCCCTGCCTGAGACAGAGCCCAGCGTGAAAGGCTGCTGTGCAAACCCTCCCTGGGCATTCACTGGGCATGGCAGAGGAGGTTGCCACGCGTGGCTCTCACACATGAGGTGTGCTGGCAGGTGCCATGCTTCCTCTCTCTCTCACTCACTCATGCATGCATGCACACTGCAGCAGAGACACACGCCCAACACCCACCCACGCTCTTGCACGCACCAGCCCCCCCTCTCTTTGCCTGCCAGGGTTCTCTGGAATCCACACTCAGCTCAGGCACACATCCTCGGGTGGAAGCACTGCTGCGGCTGGGACCTGCGTGCTGCTGCCCTCTCCAGGGCTGTGTGAGTGGCGCAGGGGTTCAAAGGGCCACCTGTGAACCAGGTGTGGGAAGGAGGTAGACAGACGGGGAAGGGTGGGAGAACTCCGAGCGGTTTGCAGTCAGCTGGCAGAAAGGGTTCCTGGGGAGCAGCGAGTGGCTTTTGACACCTAAAACTGGGCCACTGGGCCACAGGAAGCTAGCCGGGGGGAGGGGAGAGAACCCACTTTGGTGCTGAAAATGAATTTTGGGTCTCAGGATGTGCTCAGAGACACACCTCACCTTTTAATTCTAGCTCTAACGTTTTCAGCAGAGACATCACCTTGCCAACAAAGGTCCGTATAGTGAAAGCTATGGTTTTCCCAGTAGTGATGCATGAGTTTGACCAAACTATGAGAGGCAGTGGAAGACAGGAGTGCCTGGCGTGCTCTGGCCCAGGGGGTCATGAAGAGTCGGACACGACTAAACAACTAAGCAACTAAACGTTTTCAGCGCTTGGTTCTAAGTGGCAGATCTTGGAGTTCCAGTAAAAAAGCAAAGTAGACCTGACAAAGCCTGAAGCCTGCCAGTTTTTCCCCCACCCCCAGGGTAAAGTTTGTTTGTTTGGGTTGGGATGAGTCTCTGTGGAAGAAAACCCAGCCTCTGTGCTGTGGTCAGGGGGAAAAAGTTTATTCAAAACCCTGTTTATCAAGACAAGGCATTTTTGCTGGAGAAGACCCCCACCAGCCAGACACTCTTGAAGCCAATGGATAAGCTCTTCTGTCTAGAGACAGAACTTGCCAGCTTTTATAGGGATGAGAAAGTTATTGCAACGTGGTTAATAAGCGACCACAATAAATTAGCTTTGCAGGAAAAACACAGGAAAACAGAAATGCTGGTCAAAAAACCTCAGATATTCTATACTTCCACCAGTCTTTCTCCCATCTCCCTGCTGGCTCCTTTTTGCACTCTAAAAGGGGTAAGGTAAAGGTAAAGGACCCCTGGATGGTTAAGTCCAGTCAAAGGCGACTATGGGGTTGCAGCACTCATCTCGCTTTCAGGCCAAGGGAGATGGCGTTTGTCCACAGAAAGTTTTCCAGGTTATGTGGCCAGCAGGACTAAACCACTTCTGGTGCAACGGGACACTGTGATGGAAACCACAGCGGTACCTATTTATTTACTTCAGGGGTTAGCAACCTTTTTCAGCCATGGGCCGGTCCACCATCCCTCAGACCATGTGGTGGGCTGGACTATATATATATATATATATATATATATATATATATATATATATATTTTGGGGGGGGAATGAACGAATTCCTATGCCCCACAAATAACACAGAGATGCATTTGAAATAAAAGGATGCATTCTACTCATGTAAAAACATGCTGATTCCTGGACCGTCCGTGGGCTGGATTGAGAAGGTACTTGGGCTGCATCCAGCCCACGGGCCTTAGGTGGCCTACCCCCGATCTACTTGTACTGGCGTGCTTTCGAACTGCTAGGTTGGCAGGAGCTGGGACTGAGCAAAGGGAGCTCACCCCGTTGCTGGGATTTGAACTGCTGACCTTCTGATCAGCAAGCCCAAGAGGCTCAGTGGTTTAGACCACAGCACCACCCGTGTCCCTTCTAAAAGAGACAGGGCCTTAGGACAGGAACAAACTCGGGCCTATTGCAGCCCAAGGTCTTTGCAGACCCAAGACCTCTCCATTCTCCTTCCCCAGTCCTTGGTCAAGCCAGCAGTCACCTCCAAGCCTTGCAAGACTCCTAAGGGCGATCCATTCATTTCTCTTGTTTTCTTCAAATCTTTGGCCGTTGAGGCAACCTGATCAGAGGCTGACCAGATGCCCCATAGCAAAACCAGCAAGCAGGATTAGTGCACAAGACCCCTCTTCCCAACCTGTGGTTTCCAGCAACTGGTATTCAGAAGCATTGCTGCCTCTGATTGGGCTAGTAGCCATTGATAGCCCTCTCCTCCTCCAGGAATTTGCCTAATTCTCTTTCAAAGCCATCCAAGTTGGTGGCCATCACTGCCTCCTGTGGCAGGGAGTTCCACAGTTTAACTATGTGCTGCATAAAGAAAGGCTTTTTAAAATCTGTCCTGAATTTTCCAACATTCAGGTTCCCTGGATGATACTATTGGGATATTATTGGGAAAGCATAATGCTAAAGGTAAAGGTACCCCTGCCGGTACGGGCCAGTCTTGCCAGACTCTGGGGTTGTGCGCCCGTCTCACTCAAGAGGCCGGGGGCCAGCGCTGTCCGGAGACACTTATGGGTCACGTGGCCAGCGTGACATCGCTGCTCTGGCGAGCCAGCGCAGCACACGGAAATGCCGTTTACCTTCCCACTAGAAAGCGGTCCCTATTTATCTACTTGCACCGGGGGTGCTTTCGAACTGCTAGGTTGGCAGGCGCTGGGACCAAGCAACGGGAGCGCACCCCGCCGTGGGATTTGATGACACTCGAACTCAGGACGCAAGGGAGAAACGTGCTAAGAGGAAGGGACGCCCTCCCTGTGGAACGCCTTTCCATCAGATGTCAACGAAATAAACCACTATCTGACTTTTAGAAGACATCTGAAGGCAGGCCTATTTAGGGAAGTGTTTAACGACTTATGTTTAATGTATTTTTAACCTCCATATAGGCGGTGTACAAATAATAAATTATTATTATTAATATTAATATTAATATTATTCCCAAGGCAGTTAACAATAAAAAAGTAAGCACCTGTTCACCTTTTCCTATATCCCTACATCAGTGTTTCCCAACCGGTGTTCTGTGGCACACTAGTGTGCCGCGAGACGTTGCCTGGTGTGCTGCGGGAAAAATTAAAAAATTCGAAAGATATCCGGAGAGGCGGCCTTCAGGCGAGTTTTAATTTTAATTTTCCTTCTCCCACTTAATGCCCCACGCTCGCCCGAGCAGCTTGCAGTCCTCGGTAACCACGGCGACCCGAGGGAGGGGAGGGGACAGGGAAGTCGAGGGCGGCGGCGAGCCGCGATGACGTCAGTGGGCCGCGCCGCCTCGCCCTGGCACGGTGTGAGAGCCCCGGCTAGTGGCGCGAGCTTCGGAATAAGTGGGATCCGCGTGCGCGAGACCGAGATCGCGGGTAAGGAGCTCAGCCCTGGGCAGGAGGAAGCGGGGCCGCGCGTGCAGGCCACATCCCCACAGAGAGCGAGCCTCCCCCGGCCCACCACTCTGGGCAGGTCCACTCGCATGAGGGGGCGGCGATGGCCGGCAGCTTGCCTGCAATGCCATCCCTCGAGCAGGCGAGGAGCCCGGAGGCTACCAGATGCGAGTCTTCTTTCCCACCCTGCTCGGAGTCCAGAGCACTTGGTCGCATTCAGGATCTAGAGTGGGGAAGCGGGGCTTGTGTCTGGGCTGGACACATTGGGCTGCCTGTGCCGCTCGACCTGTGGGGAGAAATCAGGGTGGGAGTCACGACCGTGAGGCAGGGCTGCCAAGTGTGGCAGAAGAGGACACGGCCGTCGCACCTGTCCTTAGGTAGGAGCTTCTTCCGTGTCGACCTGCTGCCCTAAAGTCTTGGCTTTTTTCTTGGCTTTTTGGCAGTTGGCACAGAAGGAAGGCAAGGGGGAGGGGGAAAAATTGAAACTTACACTTTCGTGCGTCCCTCCCGGCGTGACGCTGCGCGCTGACGTCACGGGGCTGTAATGGTGGTGTGCCTCGAGATTTTTTTCATGAAACAAGTGTACCTTTGCCCCAAAAAAGTTGGGAAACACTGCCCTACATCACTACAGAGAGATGATCCGCATTAAGCTGTGAAGCTTGCATTGCAGGGGGGGTTGGGATGGATGACCTTTGGGGATCCCTCACAACTTTATATGATTCTATTACTTTCCCCCCCGCCCATCCCATCCCTGATGGAAAAAGAAAAGAGAGTGCAGGGGTCAAGGGCAGTGACCCTCTAACGATCCCAGACCAAATTAAATTTCCCCATAACCAAGCCCAATCTTCCCCAACCAGATGTCTTCCAGATGTTCTGGACCACAAATGTCCACCGCTGGCCGAGGCTAATGATGGAGCTGTGGTCCAGAAGATCTGGGAGGCCCCAGGTGGGATGGAGGGTTTGATGCCTGGATCCTGCCCTTCCGCTCTTGCTAGAACATGCAGATCACCCCCACAGCTGCCTTCAACTCCAGCCTCAGTTGACTTGAAGCCGTGTTTTTTGGGGGGGGAAATGCTAGTCTACGCTGACATATCGGTTGCTGTGGAAACCACGCCAGAGCACTTCAAGAATCAGAGAAGCAGAGGGAGAAGAGGAAATTGACAAAGGAGGAGCCTGTGGAGGAGGGAAGAGGCGCTGCTCTCAAACGGAGGAATGTAGCAAGCGCCTTCATCTAAGACTTTGCTATCTGCACAGACGGACAGCAGTGGCTCTCCAGGGTTTCAGACTCAAGGAGGCTCTCCAGCCCTGACTAGAGATGCTTTTGGGGACTGAACGGATGCCCGACCGCTGAGCTATAGCTCTTCCTCTTGGGAGGAGGGGCAGGGTGGATAAAAATCAATGGTTTTAAAAAATAACAATCACATTTCTTTGATTTAAATCAGATTTCTTTGATTTAAATTGGATTTCTTTGATTTAAATCAGATTTCTTTGATTTAAATCAGATTTTTAAAAATTAAATCAGATTTTTAAAATAAAATGCTCTCGGAGGAAAAATCTTTCTAAAGATAGTTTTCTATTGAAGTTACATTATAGTCCAAAGGCTATTCATCAGGAAATAAGGATTTGTTTTAAGTTTTCATGTGGGCTAAAACTCAGTCTAAGTTGTTTTGTTTTTTTTTAATTGTTTAACCGCATTAGTTAACAAACATACATACATATGCTATTACGTTATTGTTTTAGTTAAATAATTTCTTTAACTTGCCATTAAGGAAATGATTATTTTTCTCCTGCCAATAAAGCACAGCGGAAAAGTTGTCCAAATATAAACAGTGAACTTATTAAACCTCCCCAACGATTTCATAATTATGTGCCTATGTATTTCTAATAGTGTAACCAAATCAGTAATTTTTTGATATAACGGTAAAAACTACTCGGAAAATTGATTATTCCAAAACGAAACATTCATCTGGTTGTAAATATTAAGGGTGATACCAGCAAGAATGAGTCTTTCCGTAAAACAAAAATAAAAAATGATTTATATCAAGTCTTACTGACTAGTGACTTAAATCGTGATTTAAATTGATTTGATTGAAATCAAGTCCACCCTGAGGAGGGAGAGGAATAGGGAGCAAAGGCCGAAGTCAAGAGCAGACCAGAGCTTGCAGACCCGGTGCTGTTTCACAGAATCATAGAATCACAGAACTGTAGGGTTGGAAGGGACCCTGAAGGTTATCCAGCTCAACCCCATGCAATGCAGGAATCACAGAGCTCTGAACAAGGCTTTTCCAACCTGGCACCTTCCAGATGTTTGGGGGCTAAAATTACCACTGGTTGGCAAAGGCAGCTCTGAGCAAACGGCCGGCATTTGTTTGCATCGGGAGACGATGGAGGAGAGCACCTTGGGGTGAAGTCAAAGTGTTGGGAGCTTACAGCGCCTGCTGTGGCTGCAGAGACCAACAGGGGAGAGACAGGTTTTGCTGCAGGTGGGGCAGAGGAAGGCATCTGACTGCGCTGCTGCTGGCGCATTATGCCGTTTCTTCTGACACCCAGCTCTACCTCTCTTTCAAATCGGAACCAGTGAAGGCGGTGAAGGTCCTATGTGAGTGTCTGGAGGCGGTTGGAGGATGGATGGTGGCAAACAGATTGAGGCTGAATCCTGACAAGACAGAAGGAATGTTTTGGGGGACAGGGGGTGGGCGGGTGTGGGGGATTCCCTGGTCCTGAATGGGGCAACTGTGCCCCTGAAGGACCAGATGCGCAGCCTGGGAGTCATTCTGGACTCACAGCTGTCCATGGAGGCGCAGGTCCATTCTGTGTCCAGGGCAGCTCCATCTGGTATGCAGGATGAGACCTTCCCTGTCCGCAGACTGTCTCGCCAGAGTGCTGCATACTCTGGTTATCTCCCGCTTGGACTACTGCAATGCGCTCTATGTGGAGCAACCTTTGAAGGTGACCCGGAAACTACAACTAATCCAGAATGCAGCAGCTAGACTGGGGACTGGGAGTGGCCGCCGAGACCACATAACACTGGTCTTGAAAGACCTACATTGGCTCCCAGTAGGTTTCCAAGTTGGTGCTGACCTTTAAAGCCCTAAACAACCTCGGTCCTGTATACCTGAAGGAGCGTCTCCACCCCAATCATCCAGCCCGGACACTGAGGTCCAGCTCTGAGGGCCTTCTGGCGGTTCCCTCCCTGCGAGAAGTGAGGTTACAGGGAACCAGGCAGAGGGCCTTCTCGGTGGTGGCGCCTGCCCTGTGGAATGCTCTATCTTCAGATGTCAAGGAAATAAACAACTATCTGACTTTTAGAAGACACCTGAAGGCAGCCCTGTTTAGGGAAACTTTTAATATTTGATTAGTAATTATATTTTAATATTTTGTTTGGAAGCCACCCAGAGTGGCTGGGGAAACCCATCCAGATGGGTGGGGTATAAATAAATTGTTGTTGTTGTTGTTGTTGTTTGACTCAAAGAAGCCACACAGGCACCAGGAAAACAGAGAACATCTACACAGACAAATATGAGTGGCCTAAAAACACTGCAACAGAGAGACGACCCTTACCTGGGTACTCGCTATATTTATTTCCGTGACATATATACGGTCAGAAACACATGCCAACCGCCTGGGGCACCCAGGAGACCCATTGCCACCGGCCCAGAAGCACAGGCCACACTTGGCAGCCACCAAAACACCCTCCCAAGCACCAGCCCTGCCACACAACCGAGCACCGGCCAAGTGGAGATGGCACTGAAGACACTCCAAACCTCCCAGGCAACCGTTGGAGACTGCAAGCATCCTCAGGGGGTTCAGACATGGGAAAGATGTCAGGGAGCAGCTGTCCAGTTGAAAGACAGCTCCTCAAGCTCCAAGGAAAGGCCTATGGGAGACCTGTTTTCCATCTGCCAGAGGTGGGAAGGGAGCAAGAGTTGGTGGAGCCTCAAAGGTTGTTTAACTCCTCCATCCAGTCGAACACAAAGCAGAAGCCAAGTCGAAAGGTGTTAGAATTCCAGGTCCATGATTGCAGTCATGGGATTGTTGGTGTATGTTTTGACTCCACAGAGTGGGAAGTGACGAAGACAGGATGTTTGTGTTACTGTGTTCTATGAAGTGGGACTATTGTCCTTTGTTCTTTTTCTCTTTGCTGTCTGATGCTAGAGAGAGAGGGAGGCATGTTGCAGTGCTCCGTGTGTGTTGATATGTAAATAAAGTAGATTAGCCAAAATGCTGAGTTCTGTTATGCAACTGCGCAAACTCTGTGGATCCGGTGTCTGTTGGCATCGGTCGCTGTGATGTCTGGGCTGAAGAAAGCTTCTGAAGCTCCCGAATGATTGACCAGGAGAGAGAGAACATGCTAGTTGGGCATGTGTCTCTGTGAGGGTCCTACTCAAGTGTAGACTGAACTCCTGACAAAAGATGCATTTTAGCCAAGGAAAGAGCAAGGCAGTGCTGTGCTTTAAAGGAAAATATAATGAAAATGATGTACAGATGGTATATAACACCAGTGAAATTAGCTAAAATGTATAAAACAAATAATAAATGTTGGAAATGTAAGGAAAAAGAAGGTACTTTTTAACCATATGTGGTGGGAATGTAAGAAAGTGAAGGACTTCTGGGAAATGATTTATAATGAGATTTTTTAAATGTTGAAATATACATTTGTAAAAAAAACCCCCCAAAACAGAAGCCCTTTTACTTGGTATTGTAGGTACAGAGATTCATGAGCATGATAAAAAATTGTTTTTATATGCGACAACCGCAGCAAGAATACTATTAGCCCAATGATGGAAGCAGGAAGAATTATCAACAAGAGTGGCAGATGAAATTGATGGATTATGCTGAGTTGGTGAAATTAAGTGGGAAAATTAGGAACGAGGAAGACCAGACTTTCCTGAAGGACCGGAAGAAATTAATGATATCTCTGAAAGACAATTGTAATCAACTGACATTGTATAGGGTTACAAGAAGTTTTGTAAGGAGAACTATATGAATGATTGTGAAAGAGGACTAAGAAGGAGGTTTTTTAAGATTTGGATTTTATAGCAATAACTATTACTGTAAAATAAAATGCAAAATTAGAAAGGAAGTTAGAAAACCACCAGTCAAGGTTGATGGAAGTCCTAGGCGGTGATAGCCAAAGGTCTGTTATGTTTTCTAAGATGGGATGTAATGTTTGGAAGACATATGTAAAAACCAATAAAAATTAGTCATACCTCGGGTTAAATATGCTTCAGGTTGAGCGTTTTCAGGTTGCGTTCCGTGGCGACCCGGAAGTAATGGAAAGGGTTACTTCCGGGTTTCGCCACTCGCGCATGCGCAGACGCTCAAAATGGTGTCACTCGCATGCACAGAAGAGGCAAATCGCGATCCGTGCACATGCAGAATGGGTTGTGTTCTGCTCAGGATGTGAACGGGGCTGCAGAATGGATCCCATTCGCATCCACAGGTAGCACTGTATATTAAAAAAAGAAAAAGGAAAGAGCAAGGCAGGGGCCAGGGAGGGAGGAGTGTGGCCTGGGGAGAATTCCAAGGGCCACACAGAGGAGCCTGGAGGGCCACCTTGAGTCCACAAGCCTTTTAGGTGCTTTAATGGGCTTTTAGCAGAAGTCATTCCCTTCCAACAAGGCAGCTGCATGTGTGCGATTGTGGGAGTTTCGCTCCGGTGACCTCCATCCTTGCTTTGCTCAAAGAAGCCGGCAACGAACACAAATGAATTGGTTTGGACTTTCTGTATCGGCTTTCCATGGTGGAAATGGCGAGGGAGCTCAGGGACCGAAACAACGGATTAAAACCTGTGCCTGTGGGATGCGCACTGGGGGACGGAGCAGGAAATGGGAGCCCAGGTGCTTTGGAGACCAGCAAATAGAAAGCAAGCGATATCAGCACAGCTACAGCACCCGCTGCCTTGAGGGATATCTTCGGGAGAAGAAAAGACTCGGGAGTAAACCTGACACACCAGAATGCAAGAAACCAGCCAGCCACGGCCTGCCACTATCCCAGTGACACGAGAGTAAGCCTACTGTCTGCTGGCGAGGACCCGGAGGCTGTTGCTCTCTCCTTCCTCCACCTCTCCTGAGCCCAGCTCCATCCAGATGGCCCCGTGCACAGTCACTCCTTTAATCTCTCCTCCTGGAGAGCTAAGCCTCCTGATTGAGTCAAAACAATCCCTAAATTATCTGCTTATTCCCAGCGCCTTCATTTCCAGGCCTGATCTCAGATCGCTTCCACCCGTCTGTCAGCCAGACTGAGTCTTATCAGCTGCAGCAAAGGAACGGAGGGCTTCCCTCCTTTGTGGACTCCTGGGTTCTTCGGTCTCGATGTTTTCCCCAAACCTTAGGGTGGCAATCATGCAGAAAGACTTCCAGAACAGGAAAATGGTATGGATCAGGGCAATGACCCATCTTCTCCAGCACCCTGTTTTCACAGAGACCAACCAGATGCCCAAATGAGAAACCCACAAGCAGGATTCGAACACAAGAGCAACTCTCCTCTCCCAGCAACTGGTATTTGGGAGCTTTGCTGCCTCCAGCTGTGGAGGTGAAACATGGTTATACTGACTAGTAGCCATCAATAGGCTTCTCCTCCATGTATTTGTCCAATCCTCTTTTAACTCCTCAATGGCAGTGGCTTCAAAGCATCATTGAAGGATGTTTGAAAGTCCTGTTGCAAAAAAAGGTCCCCACCCTGCTCTTTGAGAGCCTGAAAACTAGAGTTGAAAGTGCAGTGCAGTAGGACTGTTTGCAAAAGGGCTTTCAAACAGCCTCATGCTCAGCTGTTCCCAGGAGGGGAAGAGTACAGGAAGAGATTAGGTTCTCGGTTGGGACAAAGAGGTGTGATTAACTTGGCCTGGGAAACCAGGAACTTGTAAATATTTCTTTTGTCTTACTTGATGGGTGTGAGGTGGAGGTCAAGGGAAGGATGGAGACCAACCTGATGCTCAGGTTTCTGTCAGCAGACTCTCCCCATTTGTGATGTATTTGTGATGTATCCATGATGTAATGTTAGGGGTGTTGTGGGTATCTTTGTAAAACTGATAAAAGTGGGAGCCATCCTTTGTTCTGGTTTCCTTCCTGCTTCTCCCACTTGGTGGGTGGAAGTCTTGTTGCAACAGTCTCTGCAATAAAGACCAGGCTTACGGGCTGCTGTTTTGCTCCTCTATTCCTGGCTGGTGTCTTTGCTTGGTCATCCAAGTGAGCCCAAGGATTTTCCTGTAACATCTGAACAGACTTAAACCCTTCCTACCAAAGGGAGCCCATGGTTAGAGGGACCCTCCCCCAAGAAATCCCTTTGATTACACATGAGTGATTATTTGTGCTCACGATGCTCTTTGGGTGCCAGTCTGGAAGGACCAATCCTTAAAGGTAAAGGTAAAGGTACCCCTGCCCGTACGGGACAGTCTTGACAGACTCTAGGGTTGTGCGCCCATCTCACTCAAGAGGCCGGGGGCCAGCGCTGTCCGGAGACACTTCCGGGTCACGTGGCCAGCGTGACATCGCTGCTCTGGCGAGCCAGCGCAGCACACGGAAACGTCGTTTACCTTCCCGCTAGTAAGCGGTCCCTATTTATCTACTTGCACTTTGACGTGCTTTCGAACTGCTAGGTTGGCAGGCGCTGGGACCGAACAACGGGAGCACACCCCGCCGCGGGGACCAATCCTTAGGACACAGCAAAACACAGCAGCAACAAACAAAACCCCACTTAAAAGTAAACAATAACAACATACAAAACAGCAAGGATAAAATAGCAGCAAACTCAGCAGAAGATGTATCCTTCCACCCCAACAGTCTGGCAGAGTTAAAAAATAATAGTGCCCACGGTGTGCTTGAATGGGAGACCTGCCTGGCACTTCCATGCAAGCCGTCTTGAGTTCCATGATGGAAATGTTACGGAAATGGCATGGGGGGGGGGGAAACATCTTTAAAGTTGCTACAATGTTACAAATATTATGCTTGAATGTATCCTTTCGACTTGACAGCTCAGGGAAGATACAGTGGTACTTCGGGTTACATACGCTTCAGGTTACATGCGCTTCAGGTTACAGACTCCGCTAACCCAGAAATAGTACCTCGGGTTAAGAACCTTGCTTCAGGATGAGAACAGAAATTGTGCTCCTGCAGCGTGGCAGCAGCAGGAGGCCCCATTAGCTAAAGTGGTGCTTCAGGTTAAGAACAGTTTCAAGTTAAGAACGGACCTCCGGAACGAATTAAGTACTTAACCCGAGGTACCACTGTACCTAGCTTTTATACATTTTTAGAAAATCCATACTTCAACCGACTCTCCTCATTCCAACGCCATTTTAACCCTAAAAGAAAGGGGAATTTGGGCTCCACCTCCCTCCATGAACCAAGAAGCAGGAAGTCATGTAGGCAGCAGGAACAGGGCATCCCACCATAATTCTCCAAGCGTGAGAGCACAGACATGGCCCCCCACCCAGAAAGTGACCAGGGGGGCAACACTAGACATCTGCAGAGGCAGTTGAGCAAGTCAGGTGTTCTGAAAGCCCATCTCCAGACAAGTCCTGAGGGCAACGAGATGGAAAGAGTTTTTTTGTTCTTCCGGTGATGGGGACTTATGAGGTGTTGGGAAAGGTGTCTGATAAAGGGACCTCATGTTGAACTTGTGTCACCCTTGTATACTCCTCCCCATTTGTGACATGCTAGTGATGTAGTGATGATGTCTCAGTGATGCTGCTCAAAGTGTATTCTGGGGGAAAGAGGGAAGTTTTAGAAGAGGAGGTCACCCCATGCTCGAGGTTCTTACCCCTGTGGGGACCTGTTCTGCAACAATACAGATCATGGTCTACTGACTGATGCTTTGCTGGAGCTTCCTTCTTTTACTGACCGCAAGATTGCCAATTCAGAAACAAGATTCACACAAGGCTCCACACACACTCACTCACATCTGGCACCATTGTGGCAGGAAACCTTCTCTGCCAGCCCACAATTACCCCACGGACCTCCCTTTCCCTGAAGTGGTAATCCTGGCTGTGAGGCAGCCAATATATGCCAGGAGGGTCCTTACCTGTGAGAAGTGAAGTTGTCGTATGAGCCCACAGTGTAGTGTCGGAAGAGCCTCTTGGTCCTGTCTTCTCGGGTTTCTGGAAGGAAAGAGCAAAGACGTTTCTCAGAGACACTGAAAGTCGGGAAGCACCAATTTCAACCCCTTCCCTACCCTCACCTCCCATGGGATGTGCCCATCTGGAGATTCTAGGTGTAGGGACCGGTGGGGAGATGTGTCTGGAGGGGATGAAACCCCAGGGATGTGGCGAAGGACTGGCAGGGCCACTTCCTTGAGCACCAAACTCCTGTGCTTCTACTACTCGGATGCATGTTGCCATCTCGCCAAAAGCGGGCCAAATTGAGAAGTGGGCACGTGGTGAGCAAGTCTTGCCCTGCACTTAACCCCCCAGCCCCCAGTGTGACAGATCACATCCAGAGAGATCCACATGGACTGGCCTTTAAACCAGCATGATAGCTGCTGCTACCACAATGGTGCCAGGGTAGCTATGGAACAAGAAGAAAAATAGGCGGGGAGGGACAGGGGCCATTGGCAAACTGAATATTAGGTTTGCACCAACAATTTCTACTTTTAATCTCAAAACTCTTTTGAGGTTGCACCTGTTGGTTTTACATGGGGGCTTAATGTATTGTTTTGCATTGCATTTGCTTTTTATTTTCCCCCCTGCACAATGCCATGGTAATTCGGAAGGATAGGTTTATAAACCCTGCAAAGAAATAAGTAAATGGTTAGTATCGGTGGGCTGCCTGGAAGGTTGATTCCCTGAGGAAAGCCACATCAAGTTCTGCCACCAGGGTAAGCCAGAGGGATCTGTCTGCGTGGCTGACCTCAATGGGCGTGGTGTGTGCCCTCCAAGGAAGGAAGTGAGTCTGGCCTGGACCAGGAATGCTGGGAGAATGCTCAGAACCCCTAAGAAGTGGAGTCCCACAAGCCATGAGCTGGAGCTTGAGACAGGCTGCAACCGAGTCTCCGGAGGTTGATGTCTTTAATGTGTAGCCTGCAGACGTGGAACAGGAGAGTTGACCCGGAGCAGGACCTCACCAACAGCCCCCTGACTCCTCTGCACTCTCCAAAAGCTTTACTTTTTCATCTCTTGACCATGCTGAAGCTAAGATGGATCAAGGACCGGTGAGAAAAGCCTCTTAAGTTTCCTCTCTGGCAGGCCAGCTGCCCGGTGTCTCAAATCATCATGGAAAGGCAGGAAGGAGCAGATGTTTGGGAGAAGTGAGGAGGAGGAGGAGAGAGGATTCCTGGCCAGCTTCAGCGATCTCATTTTGGGAGTTGCTTCTCATCCCTCACCTAGCTGATGTGAGGTGGCCTCTTCTGCTCCTGGAAGAAGGATGCTGTTGACCGATGCAGAGTCCAGGCAGGCAGGAAGAGGCTGTTTCTGAAGCCACAACATGGAAGCCTGCTAGATCCCCATTTCCTTCTCCCTGAACTTGTCCATGAAATCCAGTCCACTTGCTCCGTGGGAAGGAGCCATTTTCAAAGGAGAGCTGTTCAGCTTGTGAGAAATGGTTAACGAAGCACAACATGGCTCCAGCCCTCGCCCTCTGTGCCACAGAGAAACACGGGGGCATCGTGGAGCATCGGAGCTCCAAATTCCTTTGGGGTGGTGTTTCTGAGGGCAAGAGCTTTCCTGGCAAAGTCTAAACGCAACTCCGGCAAAAGTGACCGGCCCCAGACTGCAAGCAGAGAGGTGCCGTTCCCCCTTGCCACCAGCAGGTGGGGCACTTCCCCTACTCTGGAGAAAGCACCTGGGCTACTGCTTCTGAAGCATTTAACCCGCTTACCCTCAGGTCTCTCATCTCCGCATCTCCGATAATAAGCGGCCCTTTGAGCAAACAGATGTTCCAAATGGAGGCCAGCGCCAGCCAGGCCTGGGAGGGCAGGTGAGGTTAGTCGGCAGCTGGTTCTGAGATGGTATCTACAGTTGTGGCCAAGTGGAAGGGCAGGAATGTGCCAGGTTGCTGCTCAAAGCTGCCCAGGCTGCTGTGCCACACTTGGTGGGCACAAAAGACATTGGGGCAGGAGGGGAGGGGCATTGCCGCCTCCAGCTTCAAGGAGCGACAGATTCCTTCTGCACTGTGCCAAGAGAGGATGAAACCTACCACAATCGCATCTCATATGTGGGGCTTGGTTCTATGAGTTCTGTGTAGACTCAAAAAACGCATATACTCAAAAACTTCCACCTTGTGACCATCCTTACTCGAAGCCCAGTAAGCAAGGCAGAAAGCTTAAAAGCTCTTTCTGCACTGAGCAAAACTTGCATGCATTTAATTTCTGCAATTTCCACAGGCTGGCCTTCAACCACGCAAGGTTGAAATTGCACAAGTTAAATGTACATAATACATGGCCGAATTGTACCTGCTCTCCCCCTTCTCCTCCATGCCAGCAAAAAATGTAGCAGGAGGCCCATATTCCACAGCTCTGCGTGCAGAAATATTTTGTGGCCTGGAGGGGGTTTGCAAACTATTTCTGCTCATGGGGTATGTAGTTGTGGCTTACCTACTGAACTACTGTATACCTGAAGGAGGGTCTCCACCCCCATAGTTCTGCCCGGACACTGAGGTCCAGCGCTGAGGGCCTTCTGGTGGTTCCCTTGCTGAGAGAAGTGAGGTTACAGGGAACTAGGCAGAGGGCCTTCTCGGTGGTGGCACCTGCCCTGTGGAACGCCCTTCCAGCAGATATCAAGGCAATAAACAACTATTTTACTTTTAAAAGACAACTGAAGGTGGCCCTGTTTAGGGAAGTTTTTAATGTCTGGTGCTGTATTGTTTTTAATATTCTGTTGGAAGCCGCCCAGAGTGGCTGGGGAAACTCAGCCTGATGGGCGGGGTATAAATAAGAAATTATTATTATTATAACCCTTGTTGTATCACAGAGGAAATGGCAATTGCTGGACCCCTCAGGAAAATGCAGCCGCCCCACACACAAGGATCCCGCTGTATTTCCCTCAACGCTGCTGCGGTCTTTGTCGCTCTCGGTGGTGCATTCATACATGGTGTGCAACAGGCAATCCAGCCTCCCTCAAAGTGCCCAGGTTGCATGCAGGAGCAAACGCCGAGTGCCCAAGTGCTTTGGGGATGGAGTGTGAGGTGCTGTGCAGGTGGAGATCAGGTGGACCAGATCCCAGGGGAAACGGTGAAATTAGTGGAAGCAGCAAGGCCGATTTCCGAAGTTGCAAACGTGCAGTCCGGAGACGCTACTGAGTGCAGAAGGCTGTGGGGACGGGTGTCAGACGTGGTGCCCTCCCCTGTGCTTTGTGAGAGGAGCACTCCAGGGACATCCGACCATGCAGCTCTGCTCCCTTGTGCCTCAAAGGCCTGGACCGTTTACCTGGTCCCGAGAAGGACCTCCTGGTGGGGAGCGGTGGGTCGGGCAGGGCCAAGCCTTCCACGCGGATCCTCTTCCTTCCATGCTTGGCGAATCTCTTGCTTGACTTCGCTGCTGCGACCCTGGAGGAAGCTGACCCTGAGAGCCAAGGAATTGACGACAGAGACCGCCGGTTGGCTGGACGGCTTTGCTTTCTGCATCCGGCACGGGGCAGATTGGCTATTTTGGCACATTCACATTTTCTTTCATTTTCCTGGCATGTGACCTTTCCCAAACCAAAGGCTGCAGAGTGGGGGAAGGCAAGCCTGGACCAAGAAGGACCATGGTGCCTGCTCCAGCACAACTTAGCAGCAGCAGTGACGCCGAAGGCAGCAACCAGGGCCATCTTTACCCGGGGTGCAAGGGGTGCGGGGCACCCGGGTGCCAAATTCTGGGGGGTGCCCGCCACCCACTGCTGAAGCCGCCTAAGCTCTTAACTGTCTACCTGTTATGGAATAATAAATAATTTTGATCAAGCTAGAAAAACAAAATACATATATACCTAGGTATTACCGAAATGTATACCTACTGTTTCACTAAAGGACTTTCAACTTTGTGCACTCATTTACCAGACGCGCCACGCCACCAGCGGCGCTTGTCATTCACAACGGCGGTGCTTCAGACTCAACGACAGCACTTGTCATTCACAATGGTGCCGTGCATGCGAAACAAACTCTTAAATCCAAATATTATGTTACATATTGTATTGAGCTGCTATGCGGCAGCGGGGCGAGTCAGCGACACCTTTGACACAACTGGTGTTTCTCCTAAGTAGGTGCTTAAATGATCCTTAGTTGTGTGGTGGTGTTGTATACTTAAGTATAAGTGTATTGTAAATGAATGAATATACATTTTTTTAAAAAACCAGAAGCATTTTTTACTTGGTATTATAAGTGAGGACATTAACAGACAGGATGTTAAATTGTTTTTATATGCAACAACAGCGGCAAGAGTATTGTTGGCCCAGAAATGGAAGCGAGAAGAAATTCCGACGAAAGAAGAATGGCAGACGAAATTAATGGACTACGCAGAACCGGATAAAATGACAGGAAGGATTCGAAAGCGGCGGGACCAGAGATTTACAGAAGATCGGAAGAAATACGCGAACGATTTGAAGAGCAACTGTATTCAACAAATTACGCTAGTAGGACTACAAGAAGTTTTGTAAGGAGGAATATATGAAATATTGCAAAGAAAGAAGAGAGACGTTAGTTATGATATTTAAATGTAATAGTGAAAGTAAGAAATGTAAATTAAGTAAAAAGATTGGGAAATTTTCAGATGTGATTGAGGAAGTCAAAAAAATTGTATAAGATATAAAAGTATGTTTAATAATTGTTGAAAATGATATGTTAAAAAACATATATATTTATATGTGTGTGTGTGTATACAAAATATATATATATATATATATGCAGGTTTTGGTGTCCTCGGGTGTCTTCCCGTGTAAAAGTTGGGGTGTCTAGGCGACGTTTCGACGAGGTCTCACTCGTCATCTTCATGTCAGCTGGAAGGTTTCCTCCCCGTAGAGGTGAGATATTTGCTTTCGTAGATTTTCACGGGTACAGGAATGCAGGTTTTGGTGTCCTCGGGTGTCTTCCCGTGTAAAAGTTGGGGTGTCTAGGCGACGTTTCGACGAGGTCTCACTCGTCATCTTCATCTTCATCTTTGAAGATGACGAGTGAGACCTCGTCGAAACGTCGCCTAGACACCCCAACTTTTACACGGGAAGACACCCGAGGACACCAAAACCTGCATTCCTGTACCCGTGAAAATCTACGAAAGCATATATATATATATATATATATATATATATATAATGTATATATGAACATGTAAATGAATGAGCAAATAAAAAAGTTTGTTTCTTTTTCCTCCCTTCTTTTGAAAATAAGAGATAAGGCGTAAGTGTGGTGTCTGACATAAGCATAATAAAAGTTAATTTGGGGGCTAAACTAAATTTGGGGGGCTGGGCGGATCTTTCTTTTTTTTTATAAAATTTTTATTGTGTCTACATCACAAACACACAAAGACAAAGACAAAACATGTATAATTTCAAATACTTTCTTAACCACTTCCCCTAACTTCCCCTCCCCCCACTTGATACATCCCAATGCCAATAAATAGCTCAGCAAGTCCTTATCTCTCATCCTTAGAATATTGTTATCATTTTTAACTTAACTCTTCTTATTTAACCAAATTTATCTTATACCAATCTTTTATAAACATTTTACTTTTTTCTAAGGTCGACCCAAGTTCCCTTCCACATATTCCCTTTTTCCCCCATTAAATATTGGTCATACCAACTAAACACAAAAGTCATAAAAAAATTTTAAAAGTCTGCTCTCCCCCCCCCCTTCCCCGGTTTCAGTCCCCTTCCAAAGAAATGTCCACAAAAACAGTTCTTAGCCTGGGTTTCTCACATCCGAGGCCTTCAAATCTCTGTCCGTCTCTCTCTGCCGGTTTTGTTGGTAGTCCTTTATGTTGGTCATCAGGTCTCGAAGGAGCTCTAATACAATAAAGTCAAAGTTGTTGCTTCAACTTTGACGCTGGGCAGACCTTTCCACCCCGGTGGCGCATATGCTAAAGACAGCAACAACCTTTCTCCAAGGCTTCATTTACTCTGCAGGAGTAAATGGTCACTGGGGAGGACGACCCAATAAGCTGACTTCCTGGCCTCATGCGCATTTTCTGGAGCGCCACAAACAAGGAAGCATAGGTATCGGGGGGGTATGCAAACACACATGCATGCCCAAGGTGTTTTACGTTTTATGTGTGACGTTGTTTAAAAATGTGTGATTCGTGATTGTCAGGGTTTCCTACAAACTGCGAAATAAATGCAAACCACCATTTGTAGTAAGAGCCCTAAGTGCTGTTTTTAAAAAGCCCTTTGTTGACCACATACAATTATACTACAACAAAGGGCCTGGAAACCAAGCGTTATGAGGAATGATTGAGGGAGCTGGGTATGGTTAGCCTGGAAAAGAGGAGACTCAAGAGGACTTGTGATCTTCAAATATCTCAAGGGCTGCCCCATGGAAGATGGAGCAAGCTCGTTTTCTCCTGCTCTGGAGGGTAGGACTCAAACCCATGGCTTCAAGTTACAAGAAAGGGGATTCTGACTAAACCTTGAGGGTAAGAAGTTTTTTGGGGGGGGAAATGGGGGGGAATGAAAAGAAGATGATATGTTTTGATAATTTGTTATGTTGAAATTCTTAATAAAAACTATTTGAGAGAGAGAGAGAGAGAGAGAGAGAGAGAGAGAGAGAGAGAGAGAGATTGAGACCGGGCTACACAAATGGATGGGGTCCCTCCATTTACACACACAGAGAAAAGACAGACACACCATCACATTTGGCAGCCCTGAGAGCCAACTGGGGAAAGCCTGGAAGAGGAACCATCTACTGGGGTGCTTTGACGTCTTCTGCAAAGCAAAGAGGCTGTTGGCACAGGAGTTCATCTGCTTCCTGCCTGCAACGAAGCCCCTGAAAAGCTGAGCTTGGCCTGCTGGGCTCTGTGGTTTCCCAGAATCCCCCTGGCCCCTTGTGGCACAGAGGTTGAATATCTCATCAGCCTTCCAGGCTCAAGGGTCCTGGCCGCATTTGCCTGCCAGATTATTACGCTGCCCTCCACTGGTCAAATGCTGGCCTTTGGCCTCCCGCTCCCACCTGCCCCTTTGGCTTTCTCTGTTGCGGCTTGTGGGGCGGGGGCAGAGGTTGCTGGAAACAGCTGCTCTGTCGTGGCATCTTGCAGCAAGCCAGATGACACACTCCGGGTGTCGCCGCTGCAAGGGATCTTCCTGCAAAGAGAAGCCGGTAGAGGGAGCTCAAGGGTCGCCGTGGGGGGAGCCTCTTGCTCCTGAGACTCCTGACAAGGTGCTGGACCTGCAGAACGTTCTGCAAGGCTCCTGCAAAGCCAAGCCAACTCGAGTGGCTGCGAAGTTCGGCCTGCCTGCAATTTGCACAATTCTGATTTCTTTGCAGGCAGACAGGAAGCGCTGCGCAAATAGCAGCCTCAGTCAGCAAGGCTTTATTTCGAGCCTGGTCAGCTGAGCCTTTTGCAAGATTGGGACCTCTTCCTTTTTGCAAAGAGGTGTCAAGGGCACTAATGTGCATGGCAGATGGGCAACTCTTTCTTGTCAAAGGTAACACAGTTGCTTCTACAGCTGCATATGTGCCCACCAGTGACTAGGGAGCAATTCCCAGGTTGGGGCTCTAGGGAGCAGTTGCAGCAACAGGGGACACCCCCCCCCCCAGTTTATGTAGCTCTCCTCCTCCTCCCCTCCACCCTTGCACAGGCGTTGAGCTGTTCAACCAGTCCAGAGGGCTTGGAATTGCTGATCGCTGGTGACTTCTAGCCTGCTTTCCGCAAGGATTTCCTGCAGGGCTGAATCCTTTATCTAAAACTGCACCTCACAGAGTCCATGGCAAGGTCACAGCTGCTTCTTTCTGCCAGTTTTCCATGCAGACCGGCATCCAAACTCTCCCTTGGAGCGTCACAAAAAGTCAACTTTATGATTCTGGTACTTGAGAATGAAGAAGCACCAGGAATATGTCAAGGGTCAGGGAGGGTAGAACAGAATGCCATCTCCAACACTTCTCACTCTTAGGGACAGGATGTGTGCAGGCTCTCCACCTTCACCCTAACTTACACCCTCCTCCCACCCACCCAGCACCAGAGAGCGGCAGGACACTGGGGGAACTGGGCTGGGGTATGACTGGGGAGAGGGGCGCAGTGATTTGGGGGGACCTGTACTGGCCAGAAGGCGAGAGGCAGAGTCAGAGGAAACTTCAGAGTTGGAGGGTGGAGCGAAGGATGGGTTGCAAGAAGAGGAGGAAGAGGCAGGGGAGGAAAGCGAAGGGTCGGGTACTTCCCCACCATCTCCCAGAACCAGGAGGTGTGTGAAAGGGGGGGGAGCAGAGTATGTTTCCACCCAGGCGCAGTCTCTGGCTGCATGAACGCCCTTCCGGGAAGGTAGGTGAACGGATGGGGGGGGAGTGGTCCCCAGTTGCTGTAACTGCTCCATAGACCAAGGAATAGCTGCCTAGATGCTAGTCTGGCGTGTGTGTGTGGGGGGGGGTATTTGAAGTGTCTGCTTTAGATAATAAAGAGATAAGTGTACATTGCTTTGGCTGGGAAGTGCCCCTGACAGTGTGTGTGTATATATATATAGTTATTGATATAATTCTCAATTATATTATGCTGATTCAATTATGCTGGTTCTTCAACACCAACTTCATTGGACTGGTCATATTGGGCGGATGCCTGATTATCGTCTTCCAAAGCAACTACTCTATTCCGAACTTAAAAATGGAAAGCGTAATGCTGGTGGTCAACAAAAGATGTTTAAAGACTGTCTCAAGGCAAATCTAAAAAAATGTAGTATGAACACCTACAATTGGGAAACACTGGCCTGCGAGTGCTCCAGTTGGAGAACAGCCTTTACCAAAGGTGTCATGGGCTTTGAAGCAACTCAGGACACAAGCGAGAAACGTGCTAAGAGGAAGGCACGCTTGGCAAATCCACACCATGATCAACTCCCGCCCGGAAACCAATGTCCCCACTGTGGAAGGACGTGTGGATCCTGAATTGGCCTCCACAGTCACTTAAAGGTAAAGGTAAAGGTACCCTGCCCGTATGGGCCAGTCATGTCCGACTCTAGGGTTGTGTGCTCATCTCGCTCTAGAGGCCCGTGAGCCGACGCCGTCCGAAGACACTTCCGGGTCACGTGGCCAGCGTGACGAAGCTGCAGCTGGCGAGCCAGCACCAGAGCAGCACACGGAAACGCTGTTTACCTTCCCGCTATAAAGCGGTACCTATTTATCTACTTGCACTTAAGAGTGCTTTCAAACTGCTAGGTGGGCAGGAGCTGGGACCAAACGACGGGAGCTCACCCCGCCGCGGGGATTCGAACCGCCGAACATATGATCGGCAAGTCCTAGGCACTGAGGTTTTACCCACAGCGCCACCTGCGTCCCTCCACAGTCACTTACTCACTTGTTAAAACCATGTTTATGGAAGGCAATCTTACTCGGCTACGAGGGATCGCCAAAGAATAGGAATACTCCATACTTTCAACCTGCCCTTAGTGACCAGTCCTTGCTAGCCTCTCCAATGGGGACATTATTCAGTATTAACAGCTAGTGCCACGCAATGTCCATCAAGGAACTGTGAAGCGGGTGAGGTGGCAGAGGGCCTGATCCTGCCAGGGGTTGGCAGGAAGGAGAGCAGGGGGTGGTGCTGGGTTTTGCCTCCCCTTTCTTTGCCCTCCCCTTCCAGGTTAAGCTCCCCGCCTCTCCCTCCACCTCCCTGCCTCTCGCCTCTGGGCACTTGGTCCTCCTTTGAAAAAACACACACGCTCCTATCGATCTCATTCCAGATAAGAGAATAGAAGCGGCGTGACTTCGTGACGGAAGCTGGATTTATGGGCTGTCCGCAGCCAGAAGGCTCATTCTCTTCCCGACTTCTAAATTTAGCCGCTGCTGAGCTGGTACTTAATGGAGCCGTCAAGGAGGCACCGGGGATTGGGGTTGATGGATGGAGAGAACAGGAGAGGAGGAAGAAGAAGAAGAGGAGAGGACGGGCAGGCAGGCAGGCGGGGAAGATAAAGACGGGCGGCCAGGCTCTATATAGGGAGGCAGCGGGAGGGCGCTCACGGTCTGGCAGGCCAGACAGCAAACAGGACCAGGCCAACTGTTTGTGCATGTGTGAATGTGCACACAACATGGATCTGAAGCAAGGCAATTGAAAGCAGAGATTTCGAATCACCAAGAAAAAAGAGAGGCAGATTTAAATGACAGGTTTATCTCAAGCTTCCTGTTTTGCAACTCATGGCCCTTCCTGAGCATCTGAATGGGTTGCTGTTATTGTTGATACATAAGGGCTTGCAAGTGAATGGCACTCTCGTGCTACCCCGAAGCGCCACCCCAAACCTCTGCCCACACAGCTCCCATGTGCCTTTTGCAAAACACAAGGCCATCTCTCTAGAAATAAGAGCCGAGAGGCGTGAAATGAACAGACTCGCGCTTGGCTCTCGGTTCTCTGCTCTCAAACAAGGACACTAAGCAAGACCACTTCACTGAAGACAAGGACCAGAATCCAGGACAGCATTATGGGTGCTGGATTTAGGTCAGGCATAGGCAAACTCAGCCCTCCAGATGTTTTGGGACTACAGTTCCCATCATCCCTGACCACTGGTCCTGTTAGCTCTGGATGATGGGAGCTGTAGTCCGAAAACACCTGAGTTTGCCTATGCCTGATTTAGGTCCTGCTCACGGGCTTTTTTAGGAGGGGGCAGAACCAAGTTATCTGCGTTGCAATTGGTCAGTTAGTTAAGTATTTTTAAATTTATTTACTTGATTCAGGGGGGGGCAGCTGCGCCCCCTGCACCCCTCTGGCTACACCCATGGTCCCACTGCCCAGAACCAACCACAGGGCAGGCTGGCATTTTTTTGTTATTAGTAGTAGTAGTATATATTGATTGCTTTTCAATTTATTTATTTACATAAAATATAATTACTGCTTGATTGTAAAATGACAACAACAACCTCAAAGTTGTTTGCAAAAAAGATGACCCCCCCAAATAATAATATTTACAACCCTACTTTAAAAAAGAAACAAAAGAAACAGATTAAAATTAACTCATGCTCAGATGAAATCACTCGTTAGCATGTCAGGGCCTTGTTCACTATTGGAATTAATGTGCCAATTGCTCCGCCAACTGAGGATGGACATGTGCCATTGGGATTTCCCACGGGTATTTGGTGCCACCCCATGAGAAGTGGATGCTGGACTAGGTGGGCCACTGGCCTCATCCGGCAGACAATTCCTTTAACTTTTTATGATGATGTTGTACTGTAGAAAGGTGTCTGGGCTCCTTTGGGAGGGAGGGAGGTTGGGGTTAAACCAGGGTCAGCAAACTTACCGCGCCTCAGGCCGGTGTCTCCAGCACTGATTGCATGGGGGAGCGCATGCCCCTACGCGGGCACTCACACTATTTCTGGCGCACTTCTGGGTCGGAGGAGCACTGGAAATAGCTTGTGCACATGTGCACGGGCCTCCTCCGACCCGGATGTGCACCAGAAATAATGCATGCACAAATAACGCTTGCACATGCGCGCAAGCTATTTCTGGTGCTCCTCCGACCTGGAAGTGGGCAGCCGCGCAGCACAGTGCCAGTAAGAGCAGGCAGCGGGTGGCGGGGGTCACTGCAGGCTGGATAAACAAGTCCCGTGGGCCTAATCCGGCCCGCGGGCCTTAGTTTGGAGACCCCTGGGTTAAACAGCATCTTAAAAAGTAGAGCCATCACCTTGCCAACAAAGGTCCGTATAGTAAAAGCTATGGTTTTCCCAGTAGTGATGTATGGAAGTGAAAGCTGGACCATAAAGAAGGCTGATCGCCAAAGAATTGATGCTTTTGAATTCTGGTGCTGGAGGAGACTCTTGAGAGTCCCATGGACTGCAAGAAGATCAAACCTATCCATTCTGAAGGAAATCAGCCCTGAGTGCTCACTGGCAGGACAGATCCTGAAACTGAGGCTCCAAGACTTTGTCCACCTCATGGGAAGAGAAGACTCCCTGGAAAAGACCCTGATGTTGGGAAAGATGGAGGGCACAAGGAAAAGGGGACGACAGAGGACGAGATTGTGGGACAGTGTTCTTGAAGCTACCAGCATGAGTTTGACCAAACTGCGGGAGGCAGTGGAAGACAGGAGTGCCTTGCGTGCTCTGGTCCAGGGGGTCATGAAGAGGCGGACACGACTAAATGACTAAACAACAACATGGGTTAAACTGTAAATGTTAAGGTAATAAGGAATGGCCCCCTTGGTCCCTGATCTAGAAATGCCCATGCAACATTTGACTCAGGACGGATCCTTCCTCTCAGTCGCCCGTGGATTTGGAGGAAACAGGCATTGCAATGACCTTCCACGCACAACGAACCAGGGAAAACACTTTTGCACATTAAAAGTGCTTAACGCAAACAATTAGAGAGAAGAATCCTTAAACCTCTCCTTAAAACCAATTTCTTCCCGAAAACAATCCCCGCTAAGCAAGCTCCTTAAAGCCTTTTGATTTAATGCAAATCTGCAAGAGGAGAACATGAAGGATTTCATGGTGCAGCGACAGGCGTGGAGAGAGAGAGTCTGGGGCGCAGTCAAAGGAAGGCTGTGCCGGAAAACCCGACTCTGCCCCTTGGGCATGCT
>NC_041321.1:73321088-73383588 GCF_004329235.1 Podarcis muralis | reverse complement strand
GCCTCCTGCAGGAGTGACTTCCTCAGTTTAACTATGCGCTGTGCAAAGGAGGACTCTGAATCCCCAATGGTAGGGCTGGAGAAAACCCTCGAAAAAGCTGGTTGCAATCTGTGCAGACAACAGTGGGCTGCATATGCAAGCAATCGGCCTCGGATTCTGGCCGATTCCCGAGCTCCCATACTCATCTCCGATATGTATCGTTCTCCTTCCTCTGGAGAGAGGAGGGGCCTTGAGAAGCCAAGAGTCACCATGTGCAATTTCCCAGAGGCCAGAGGGCTGCTGAGGCCGTGCGCCCCCTGGAAAAAG
Source organism: Podarcis muralis (assembly GCF_004329235.1). Classification (NCBI taxonomy): domain Eukaryota; kingdom Metazoa; phylum Chordata; class Lepidosauria; order Squamata; family Lacertidae; genus Podarcis; species Podarcis muralis. Next base: position 73,383,282 of record NC_041321.1, on the reverse strand, counting down.
AATCACAGGCAGCGGCACCGCATACGCGATCAGCTGTGTCGAGTCCACAGGGTTTGGCCTTCCGTAAGAGAGCTACCAAGAAGCCGCTGTCACCCCGACCGTCACCATTTCGCACAGGAGAAGAGGCGGCCGAGGCGGCAATTAGACAGTGCCCTCGACCCACAACCAAGTGCTGGGAAGAAATTGCAGGGCGAGTCACGCCAAGTCTCCCAGGCAAAGAGGCGTTTTAGAGAAATGTTGGGCGGCCTGTGTGTGCCAATCATGAAGGCGGAGCAAAGGTGGTAGTGTTGCAGGGCCCTGGCAGGCAGGGAGAGAGAATCATAGAATTGCAACGCTGGAAGGCACGCTCAAGAGTCATCTAAGACCAATCTTTCCCAAACTTGGGTCTCCTGATGTTTTTGGACTACAGTTCCCTTCACCCCTGACCCCCTGGGTCCTGCTAGCTAGGGATGATAGGGGTTGGTAGTTGTAGGGCCCTCGTACCTACGGGACCGCCTCTCCTGGTATCCCCCATGGAGGACCTTAAGGTCCATAAATAGCAACACCCTAGAGGTCCCAGGCCCTAAGGAAATCAGTTTAGCCTCAACCAGAGCCAGGGCCTTTTCAACACTGGCTCCGGCCTGGTGGAACGCTCTGTCTCATGAGATCAGGGCCCTGCAGGATCTGATTTCTTCCCGCAGGGCCTGTAAGACAGAGCTGTTTCCCTGGCTTTTCTGGCCCACGTAGGACCAGTCTGGATAGTTGGCCTTGGTGAAGATTTGACGTTTTCTCCCCCCCAAAAAGTTTTTGATCTGGGTTTCCACTGAAATGAGGCTGCATTTTAAGTGCATACAGTGGTACCTCTGGTTACGTACTTAATTCGTTCCGGAGGTCCATTCTTAACCTGAAACTGTTCTTAACCTGAAGCACTATTTCTGGGTTAGTGGAGTCTGTAATCTGAAGCGTATGTAACCCGAGGTACCACTGTAGTATTTTAATCTTGTTTTTAAATTGTATTTTAATCAATTGTTTTTATACCTGATGTTAGTCACCCTGAGCCCAGGTTTGGCCGTGGAGGGTGGGGTAAAAAAATAAATAGATGATAGATTAGATAGATTAGATAGATTAGATAGATTAGATTAGATAGATAGATGATAGATAGATGATAGATAGATAGATAGATAGATAGATAGATAGATAGATAGATAGATAAAGATAGATAGATGATAGATAGATAGATAGATGATAGATAGATAGATATAGATAGTTTAGGAAGCACTGATCTCTAGACCAACCCTCTGCGAAGCAGAAATTGCAACTAACGAAATCCTGGCAGATGTTCATCCAAGGAAATAGACGCCACCACCTTCTGGGATTCTTCGTTCCACTCCCAAATGACTCTCACTTTCAGGTTGGACGGCTACCTGCCGGGGGGTGGGGGGGTGGGGTGGGGGGTTTGGACTGGGGTGCCTTCCCCACCCTACAATTCTATGATTTTATGGTCCCACAGCCACACAGCCTTCCCTGATGTGAAAGCCCACTTCCAGGGGGTTTAGGCTAGGACTGGTGGTCCTTCTGGACCCCAGCTCCCTGGTTGCACCCTCACCCCTCTGGGCCGCAGGAAGGGTGGGGCGGCTGCTCCAGCAGCCGGCAGGCTGCTCCCCTCCTGGCGTAATTGATAATAATGACAGAGGCTGAGGGAGAGATGGAAAATCGAGTCGGTTTTGCCTCCTCATCTATCAACTGGGGGCCTCTAGATCCTCCCCCCCCCCCCCGTGCCAACGCCATTCGGCTCAAGCGCCCTTCAGGCAAGGGCACCGATTTTCGATGGCTCCTGCAGGGAGAAAAAGGGGAGGAGATTGCAGGGGAGCGGGACCTTCCTCACCGCACCTCACAAAGTCCCTGCTGCTGCCTCACGGCCCCCATGTGGAATCCAGTGAATGAGGACCTCTGAGGTTGGGAAGGCGGCTGCAATAAGACCTGCAACAGCAGCAGCAGCTGGTACTTCCAGGGCGTGGGGAAGACACTGGCCATCATTGCCCCCCCCCAAAAAAACCCCCATATTTGCCTTTTGTTGCTGCCAGACTCCTCTGGAGTAAGGAAGTGGGACTCAACCAGACACAATCTAGCCCAGGAGCGCAGGAAGACCAGAAACGCCATTGCCAGTTAGTTCTCATTTTGCTTTCACAGAATCGTAGAGCCGGGTGGGGGGACCCGAGGGTCATCTAGTCCAACCCCCTGCAATGCAGGAATTTCCCCCATCCAGGCCATACCTTACACGAATGTGCGAGCAGTTTTGTTGCTGCACCACTAAATTATCATTTATTTATTTATTGTAATATTGAATTTATTCTGTGTTTCTTAATCGGTTGGGTTTTTTCTTGCCGTTTTTGAATTTACAGTGGTACCTCAGGTTAAGTATTTAATTTGTTCTGGAGGTCCGTTCTTAACCTGAAACTGTTCTTAACCTGAAGCACCACTTTAGCTAATGGGGCCTCCTGCTGCCGCCGTGCCGCCGGAGTACAATTTCTGTTCTCATCCTGAAGCAAAGTTCTTAACCTGAGGTAATATTTCTGGGTTAGAGGCGTCTGTAACCCGAAGCGTATGTAACCCGAGGTACCACAGTACTGACGTTTTGTATATTTTGATGTTTCGAATGTTTGCTGTAAGCCGCTTTCGGCACAGCTGAGAGTGGAAAAGAGGCATATAAGTAAACTCAATCAATCAATCAATCAATCAATCAGTCCACCGTGGCAGGTCCCAGTCAGCTGCTCCACCAATTCCCTAATGCAGGGTGACATTCGGACTTCGCTGGCTGTAGCTGGCAAGAGAGGGAGAAAAGACAAGCAGCCCAGGAGCGAAGCCGGGCTCAGTGAAGGTGCCTGGGCCACCTTTGGCCCTTGAAAATGGGTGGGCACCATGCCCAGAGGAAGATGAGGCTGGATTGCTGCCATGCGCTCCATGTGGGGCTTCCCTCGTGCCTGATCCTGCAGCTGCAAGTTAGTGTAGGATGCTGCAGCAAGACTGCTGACAGGAGTGAGGCCTTCTTAGCACATAGCACTTGTGCTCAGAGATTGGCAGAGGTTGCCCATTTGCTGCCAGGCCAGGTCCAAGGCATTACTATTAGTCTGTAAAACTCTTAACAGTTTGGGACCAGTTGACCTGTGAGATTGCCTTGCCACTCGACAGCTTCAATCGGCAGAATGGACACTGCTGCAGGTGCCCGTTCTGCCTTCGTAAGACCTTGATCTTTCCGTGTGGCAGCAGGCACACTTTGGAACTCCCTGCCGATGGATACTTCACTGTTTGGTGCCTGCTAAAAACATTTCTGCTTAGACAAGCCTGTCCAGACATGCAGAACGTTGATGTATTTGTTTTTAGTTTAGTTTATTTCTGATTTTACATCCTAAGTGTTTTGTTTTGTTTATATACCACAACAGAGTGGTATATAAATTTTATGAAATAAGTAACATACGTAAGAAGCCCATTAAGATAAATTCAACAGTGTAAATAAGTTTTGATGGATGTAATAACGGAATACTGAACAGTTTAGTTTGTGTAAAATATGCAGGGAAGAAGCGTGCATGCCCACGAAAGCTTATACCAGAACAAACTTAGTTGGTCTATAACAGGGGTCAGCAAACTTTTTCAGTAGGGGACCGGTCCACTGTCCCTCAGACCTTGTGGGGGGCCGGACTATATCTTTTTGGGGAGAAATGAACGAATTCCTATGTCCCACAAATAATCCAGAGAGGCATTTTAAATAAAAGGACACATTCTACTCATGTAAAAACACGCTGATTCCCGGACTGTCCGCGGGCCGGATTGAGAAGGCGATTGGGCCAGATCTGGCCTCTGGGCCTTAGGTTGCCTACCCATGATCTATAAGGTGCCACTAGACCATTTTTTATTTATTTTTATTTTGCAGGGATTATATTTTGTTATACAAAATGAACCCTGGAAAGAGAAGAAGGGAAGTCATTGATATTTTAAGGTTGTTTAAATGAATATTCTAAATTGCAAAGCAGAAAATGTTTGTGTGTATCACATACATAAGAAATCTAAGCTGGCTGGGATTTCTTTTCTCTTCTCTGCGCCACCTCCTACGCCCAACCATGACCACGTGCTGGAGGTGTGTGCATGGGGCCAAAGAACCACAGAACTGCAGAGCTGAAAGGGACCCCAAGGGTCATCCATCCTAACCCTCTGCAATGAAGGAATCTCAGCAAAAAAATGTCTGGCAATGAGCAGTAGCATCCTGCTCTCTTTCCAAGGAGGCTTGGGCGAGGCCTTGGAGGCAGCCTGCTTGCCCTGTCTTCTGTTCCGCTACTTCTGACTGCAATTAGTGAGCTGCCGCAGATCAACCCAGGCGGGGCCGAGATCCCTGCCTCAGCACACCTCAACAAGCCCTGCTGGCGCGGAGCCACTGAGCAGGTGGTTGCAGCTAACAGAAAGGCGTGCAAATTAATGCAGGGCCAGGGACTCATCAGCCAGCCAGGCTGCCTGTCTGCAGCCAGGAGAGTCCCCTCCTTGGATCTCTGCTCCCCTACAACATCCGCTCTCTTCTGCCTACAACAAGATCCCTCCTGTACCCAGCGCCAGCTGCCCTCGGCCACCCCCAGCTGCCCCAACGGGCCCAGTCCAAATCCTGCTGCAGGCCCAGTGTGCCTGCAGATTCCTTGCCGGCGCCCCAAACTCCTTGTATTTGTGTGCAGACATCTCCCCACGTTCCTGCTTCCCTTGCTCTCATTATTCATCGGCTGCTGCAGTCCGTTCCCACCATCTGCTCGCTAATTCTAAATTGGAGGTGCGTGCCAAGTCACCGAAATTAAGTCAGCGCCCCCCCCTCTCCCTACCTAGGCCAAACCTGCCAGTTTCTAGAGCAGGAGAACAGGATTCAGCAACCCAGGGAGAGGAGTCTACGCTGGCCAGAGGCAGCTCTCAGGTTGCAAGTCCCTGTGCTAAGAAAGAAATGCAGGAACTTTAAGGAGACTTCCTGGACATGGGGAAGTAGAGGGGGCAGGTGTCCATCGGGACTGGGAGGGAGGCCAGCAGTAGGTGGCGCCAGGTAAAGGTAAAGGTAAAGGGACCCCTGACCATTAGGTCCAGTCGTGACTGACTCTGGGGTTGAGGCGCTCATCTCGCTTTACTGGCTGAGGGAGCCGGCGTACAGCTTCCAGGTCATGTGGCCAGCATGACTAAGCCGCTTCTGGCGAAGCAGAGAAGCGCACGGAAATGCCGTTTACCTTCCCGCTGGAGTGGTACCTATTGATCTACTTGCACTTTGACGTGCTTTCGAACTGCTGGGTTGGCAGGAGCAGGGACCGAGCAACGGGAGCTCACCCCGTCGCGGGGATTCGAACAGCCGACCTTCTGATTGGCAAGCCCTAGGCTCTGTGGTTTAACCCACAGCACCACCCGCATCCCCAGGTGGCGCCAGAGCCCATGGCAAAGCAGAGCCAAGGCATTCTAGCTTTCTTTCCATTCTCCTCAAGACCAAGGCAAAGAAAGAGGAGGAGACCAACAGGTCGTGCCAGCAGCCTTTGGATGAGTTTTAAGGGGAAAGGCAGGCAGCTGAAGGCAGGATGATGGACACTGCCCCATAGACCTTAAGGGAGCAGCCTTCCCTGTGGAGAAGTGTCTTGGGGGGGCAGTTTCTTAAGAACCTAAGAAGAGCCTGCTGGGTCAGACCAAGGAGCCAACCAGATGCCCATCCTAGGAAACCTAAAAGCAAGACCCAAGAATGAGAGCCCTCTCCCCTCCATCACTGCCTCTGGCCATTGTGCCTGGCAACCATCAGTAGACATCCCATGGATTCGCCTTATCTTCCTTTAAAGCCATACAAGCTGGCGGTCATCACTGCCTCCTGTGGGAGAGAGTTCCACAGGTTAACTCTGTGCTGTCCTCCGAGGGCTTTAAAGAGGACGAGATAGATTGAGGGTGGAGGAGCGGACCATAAATGGCTTCTAGGCTCTGCCTCCACGGCTAAAGGGAGAGGTTCTGCTCTCTATGCCACGTTCTGGAAACCACAGGATGGGAGAGGTATCTTGAGTTCGAATCCTGCTTGCGGGTTTCCCACGGGGGCATCTGGCTGGCTACTGTGAGAACAGGATGCGGGAGTAGATGGTCCCTTGGCCGGATCCAGCAGCTTCTTCTGACGCTCTAGCGCTGAGCTGCAGCCCTTCCCTGGGTGACCCCTCCTCCCTCTGATCCGCCTGTTATTCATTGTGTCATATCTTTATTTATTGATGTATTTTGCCAAATGGCACACCTCCGCCCAATGCTTTAATAAATAAAAAATAATGCTCAGGGCGGCTAACATCATAAAACTAACACAGTATACAAAGAACATAAAAACAGGCAATCAATTAATTAAAATACATCTTAAAATTAGTTCAGAGCAAATTAAAGTCTGCTAATAAGTAATTGTTATTGTTTTATTTATCCCAGCTTTTTCCCTGACAGGGACTCAAGGCGGATATCTATCCAGACACACACACACACACACACACAATGTTGTTATTGTTGGCATCTGTCTATCTCAAGCGACAATGGAGTGTGCATTGGGAGGTGAAGTCCAGCCACTGTGTTAGCAGCAGCAAAGTGACTTCCTGGGGCGAAGGGCTGTGTGTCTGGAGACTCTGAGCTGCCCAGTTGACAAGACACCCATCTAGATCTTGCTGATGGGGTCCAAAGGAAAACACAGTAAGGCATTTGGCACCAGCTTGGCTGCAGGAGTTGCTGGAAGGAGGCGTACAAGGTGTCAGGAGTTCAACCTACGCTTGAGTAGGACCCTGGCAGAGACCTATGCCCAATTGGCATGTTTCCTCCCTCCTGGTCGATTGTTCGGGAGCTTCAGAAGCCTTCTTCAGCCCAGACATCACAGAGACTGATGCCAACAGACACCGGATCCACAGAGTTTGTGCAGTTGCATAACAGAACTCAGCATTTTGGCTAATCTACTTTATTTACATATAAACACACACGGAGCACTGCAACATGGCTCCCTCTCTCTCTAGCATCAGAAAGCAAAGAGAAAAAGGACAAAGAACAAAGGACAATAGTCCCACTTCACGGAACACAGTAACACAAACATCCTGTCTCCGTCACTTTCCACTCCTTGGAGTCAAAACATACGTAATGTGAAAGACAAACAATCCCATGACTGCAATCACGGAGCAGGAATTCTAACAATCCATCCAACCGTCTTAGGGACTCTGCTCTGTATTTGTGTAGGGTTTGCTCTTTAGCCTTTCCTTCTCCCAAAGATATCCTGCAAAGCAGCGGAGGTTTAAGGTCAGCGTTTTCCTTCTCCTAGATGGGCTCCCTTCCCAGGTGGGTGAGCCCCACCTGCCCCTCACTTCCCTCTGCAGAAACCGCCTTCTTGACCATTGGATCCACTTTTGATCCTGTCTGCTCAATCTGCCAGAGGCTATCTTTCACACGAAGGGGAAGCCCATAACTCACTGACGGTTCAAGACCAATCGGCTACCCTCACCTGGTTTAGCCAGCCAGTCAAAGCTGCTCCTGGGATTGTGGCTGCTGTCACATGCTGCCAGCTTCTAGGAGCCACAGGTGGGAGCTGAGTTCAGGGTGGGGACTAAAGGTGGACAAACTGCCTCAGAAGGAGCACAAGGTGTCCCCCACTGGAGGTACTATCCCTCTCCTAACACCCCATATATACAGTGGTACCTCAGGTTAAGAACTTAATTTGTTCTGGAGGTCCGTTCTTAACCTGAAGCACCACTTTAGCTAATGGGGCCTCCTGCTGCTGCCATGCCACCAGAGCACGATTTCTGTTCTCATCCTAAAGCAAAGTTCTTAACCTGAGGTACTATTTCTGGGTTAGCGGAGTCTGTAACCTGAAGCATATGTAACCCAAGGTACCACTGTATATTTATGTGTGTATTCTACTGAAACAGAGCATCATGACAAAAACAGGCCTCCCCTTGTTGTCTAGCCGTTGTTTAGTCGTGTCTGACTCTTCGTGACCCCCTGGACCAGAGCACGCCAGGCACTCCTGTCTTAAACTGCCTCCCGCAGTTTGGTCAAACTCATGCTGGTAGCTTCAAGAACACTGTCCCACCATCTCGTCCTCTGTTGTCCCCTTCTCCTTGTGCCCTCCATCTTTCCCAACATCAGGGTCTTTTCCAGGGAGTCTTCTCTTCTCATGAGGTGGCCAAAGTCTTGGAGCCTCAGCTTCAGGATCTGTCCTTCCAGTGAGCACTCAGGGCTGATTTCCTTCAGAATGGATGCGTTTGATCTTCTTGCAGTCCATGGGACTCTCAAGAGTCTCCTCCAGCACCAGAATTCAAAAGCATCCATTCTTCGGCGATCAGCCTTCTTTACGGTGCCAGCTCTCACTTCCATACATCAGTAACTGGGAAAACCAGAGCTTTAACTATACGGACCTTTGTTGGCAAGGTTGATGTCTCTGCTTTTTAAGATGCTGTCTAGGTTTGTCATTGCTTTTCTCCCAAGAAGCAGGCGTCTTTCAATTTCGTGACTGCTGTCACCATCTGCAGTGATCATGGAGCCCTCCCCTTAAAAGCAGCCAATTCCCAAAAGCCTTCACCTGGAGGCAGAAGGACAGCAAGGATGGTCAGCCTGGCTTCTCTGGGGAGGGGGTTGCAAAGTTCATCTGTGGGGGCAGCTGCTGCCCCATCCCCCGCCTCGCCGGACCCTTTGGGCTCTTCCTCTGTCTAAGGCACAGAGCAGGAGGCAGGAAAGCTCATGTATTGCTGCCTCTGTGTTGGCCTGGCCTGGGAGCCCGTTTCTCCTTAAGAGACTCCGTCCTTTCCAGTCCCTGCCAGCCCTTTGCACACGGAGAGCCAACGAGGGCAATCCATCACCCTGACAGGTGGAGAGTCGCCAGGGGTGAGTCACATTTAGATGGGGGGAGGAAGGGAGGGATATTGACAGAGCCCACAGAACCACTAAGGAATTGCAGGTGCAAGGAGGGGGGTGTTTCCCCAAGAGTTGTCCATGCAGCAGCCGTGTGTGTTGCAAGGAGTTGCAGGGGCTCCCTTGCGCAACGTCACAAAAGCTGCACAGCTCAGCTCCTGGAGAGCTTTGCGAAGGGACATGCGTCAGGGCAGCAGAAACGCGCCACTGGTGCCAGCGACAGAAAACAAGACTCTCAGCCCAGAGCTGGGAATCCTCCTGGCTCTACCAGCAAGACAGCTGCAATGCTGACAGGCACAGTGATGTCACCGGGGGGGGGGTGGAATTATACCTAGGGAAGGGACCCCAGAGGGTTATCCAGTCCAACCCCTTGCAATGCAGGAATCTGGACTAAAGCAACTCCAGTGGGGCTTGATGGGCTGACTGAACATCCTTCCTTGCGATACTTGCCCATGCCTCGTCTTTAATATGAGGAGCCCACTGTGTAAAAACACACAAATACAGTCATACCTCAGGTTACAGACACTTCAGGTTGCGATTTTTTGGGTTACGGACCCGCCGAAACCCGGAAGTACCAGAACGGGTTACTTCCGCGTTTCGGCGTTCGCGCATGCGCTAAATCGTGCTTTGCTAATAATAATAATAATAATAATAATAATAATAATAATAATAATAATAATAATAATACAGTGGACACTTGGGTTTCGAACATGATCCGTGCGGTATGCGCGTTCGCAACCCACAGCGGCGTGTTTGCACATGCGTAGGTTGTGATTCGGCGCTTCTGCACATGTGCGATTTAGCGCTTCTGCGCATGTGCAACCGCCGAAACCTGGAGTAACTCATTCCAGTACTTCCGGGTTTCGGCGATCCACAACCCGAAAAAACACAACTTGAAGTGTCTGTAACCCAAGGTATGACTGTAATAATACCTTTATTGTCAAGGTACAACCTGTGTACAATAAAATTAACCTAGCCTCCCCCCCCCCAAGCACTCAATCTCTTTGCACTCTGTGTGCTTGTCGCACAACACATCAACCCCAAAAGTCAGCTGCACTATATTATTTTCCATTCAGCAGCCTAACAGCCCACGGATAGAAACTGTTTTTTAGCCTGTTGGTACGGCTGATTATGCTTCTATATCTCCTGCCCGAGGGTAGAAGATTAAAGAGGTGCTGGCTGGGGTGTGAATTGTCCCTGAGAATTTTTCTGCTCTCCTAAGGCAACAATCCCTTGCGATGCCATCTAGCAGACTCAGGGGACAGCCCATGATATCATGCGCTGTGTTCACCACCCTCTGTAAAGACTTTCTGTCTGTGGCTGTCAAGCCAACGTACCACACTGTGATACAATACGAAAGGGCACTTTCTGTTGTGCACCGGTAGAAGGAGGTCATCAATTGTCGTTTAGCATTGTTCTTTTGCAAGACCTTGAAGAAATGGAGTCTCTGTTGGGTCTTCCTAACCACCTGAGTTATATTGTTTTTCCAAGTGAGGTCTTCACTAAGGTAAACTCCCAGGAATTTAAAGGAAGAGACTCTCTCTCCACACACACACACACACACACGATGTACAATGGGGCTAGTTCCCCTCTCTTCCTCCAAAAGTCCAACACCTTCTCCTTTATCTTGCTAATATTTAGGTGCAAGTTATTCTCTAAGCACCATGTAGATGCTTTTTGAACCTCCCCCCTGTACGCTGATTCATCTCCACCTGCAATTAGACCCATTATGGTAGCATCATCTGCAAACTTAGTAATTACAGTGGATGGATCAGATGAAATACAGTGGTACCTCGGGTTAAGTACTTAATTCGTTCCGAAGGTCCGTTCTTAACCTGAAACTGTTCTTAACCTGAAGCACCACTTTAGCTAATGGGGCCTCCCGCTGCCGCCGGAGCACGATTTCTGTTTTCATCCTGAAGCAAAGTTCTTAATGCGAGGTACTATTTCTGGCTTAGCGGAGTCTGTAACCTGAAGCGTATGTAACCTGAAGCGTATGTAACCGGAGGTACCACTGTACAGTCATATGCATACAATGAGTACAGGTAGGGACTCAGCACACATCCCTGTGCGGCGCCAGTGCTGAGCTTCAGGGAGGTAGATTTAATAGACCCAATCCTCACTGTGTCTGATCATTCTCACAGGGGCCAACCAGATGCCCAAATGGGAAACCCGCAAGCAGGATTTGGGCGCAAGAGCAACTCTCCCCTCCTGTGGTTTCCAGGAACCGGGATTTTCAGAAGCCTGGCTGCCTCTGAGTGTGGGGGGCAGAGAGGAGCCATTGTGATCAGCAGCATCTTCCAGCACCTGGAGTGGGGGGAAGGGGGAGCTTTTTCAGGCTGAGGGCCACATCCTGCTCAGGGCAAGCTCCCGAGGGCCGCACACCAGCAGTGGAGAAAGCCAAAGGCAAAAGCAGGCTGAGCAATCCATTTCTCCTTTGCGAGCTGCCTGTTTTCTCTGCACACTCGCCCTGCCCCCTGGTCCTCCCTACAGGAAGGAAGAGCGTTCTCAGTGCCCAGGGCCTCATCCTGACTGAAGGAGAGCTCGCTCAGGGCCCTGAGCACCAGGTTTAAAGGCCTGGAGAAAACAGCCGTTCCTTTGAGTGACAGGCCTCGACAGTGGCCAGCGGTGTGGAATGGAGAAGTGAGATGACGGTCAAGAAGGGATGCTTTTGGAAAAAGAAGGTGGAAATGTAAAGTAGTAAAATTATTTTGGGAAATGATATATAATGAGTTGGGGGGGGGGAGAAATGTTTAAAACAACTTTTTCTTTTAAAAAATACAACCTGAAGTCTTTCTTTTAGGAATTCCAGGTGCTGAAATCCCAAGGGAGCAGAAAAGGCTATTTATGTATGCGACCACAGCTACGTGAATGCTATTGGCCCAGAGATGGAAAGAAGATAAAGTCCCTACCAGAGAGGAATGGCAGGTGAAGTTGATGGACTATGCAGAAATGACTAAAATGACCAGAAGAGTTAGAAATCAGGAATACCAAAATTTTAATAAGGAATAGGGGAAATTTATAATTTATCTTTAAAATCATTGTAAACTGCTAAAATCGTGTGTAGGTAAACTAAGGCCCAGGGGCCGGATCCGGCCCAATCGCCTTCTAAATTCGGCCCGGGATGGTCTGGGAATCAGGGTGTTTTTACATGAGTAGAATGTGTGCTTTTATCTAAAACGCATCTCTGGGTTATTTGTGGGGCATAGGAATTCGTTCATTCCCACCGCCCCCAAAAAATATAGTCCAGCCCCCCCCACAAGGTCTGAGGGACAGTGGACTGGTCCCCTGCTGAAAAAGTTTGCTGAGCCCTGGCTAAAATCATTAGTAGGATTGCAATAACACTTGTAGTTTAATGGTGAATTTTGGATACAATGGAGATGTGAAAGGTCTGGATTATCCTAAAAGATGGAGGAGGAAATGATTAACAATAGAACCCTCAAAAGGCAGGAGTGAAGTCCGGGAGATTCCTTGGAATCTTGTTTTTATGCTGTATGTTGGATATGTAATTGTAAAAAAAAAAATTAATCTGAAAAACCAAATAAATAAATTTAAACATAAATAAGAAGTGTTGCTTTCGCTGCAATTCCTGCATTGCACGGGAGGGGGTTGGACTAGATGACCCTCAGGGTCCCTTCCAACTCTGCACTCCTGTGATTCTGCGGCTCTGGCTCTCCCTGCACATCCGCCAGGCGCCTCTGGGAGGGAGCCCTGCTTGGGATCCTGCCTTGCCTGCCGGGAGGCGAGAGGTTATCTGTGTTTCGAGAAGGACGTTTTTTAATTTGCCCACTTCTCTCGGCAACAGCTGCCTGGCCTTGTCAATCACGGCTCGGCAGCCCGCGGGGCTCCGCTGCGTTATCAGTCCGTGCGTCCGTGTGCTGCATGCACAACTCTCAAGCCCAGCGCGGAGACGCGCACGGCCTCCAGAGCAAACTTTTGCTAAACGCTTCTCCATGCAGCACGTGGTCAGACTGTGGATCTGGCCCCTTCAGGAGGCAGGGAGGGCCACCAACTTCTGAATGAGGAATGGACACCTTCGTAGAGGACAGGGCTGTTGATGGCTCCCAGACACAATGGCTCAGCTCTGCCTCCACCGTTGACAGGCAGCGACGCTTCTGAATCGCAGCGGCTGCAAACCGCTGTGAGGACAGGAAGCTGGACTAGAAGTACTCATTTTAACGTCCATAATAATAATAATAATAATAATAATTTTTTATTTATACCCTGCCTGCCCCGGCCAGAGCCGGGCTCAGGGCGGCTAACACCAGTAAAATTACAATTAAAAAACAACACCTCAATTTAAAATACAGGTTAAAATGCAATTTTAAATGCAGCCTCATTTTAAAGTAGCCGATAAATCAAGACCACAAGGGGAGGGAAACATAAGTGTCAGACTGAGTCAAAGCCAAAGGCCAGGCAGAACAGCTCTGTCTTGCAGGCCCTGCGGAAAGATGTCAAGTCCCGCAGGGCCCTGGTCTCTTGTGACAGAGCGTTCCACCAAGTCAGGGCCAGTACTGAAAAGGCCCTGGCCCTAGTTCAGACCAATCTAACCACCTTGCGATTTGGGACCTCCAAAATGTTGTCATTTGTGGACCTTAAGGTCCTCCGCGGGGCATACCAGTAGAGGCGATCCCGTAGGTATGTGGGTCCTAGGCGTAGATATCAGTGACTTCCCTTCTTCTCTTTCCATATCACAAATCCCTGCATAGTTTACAAAAACTATACCCATTGCTTTTCCATTATTACATCCATCAAAGCTTGCTTACACTGTTGCAATTATCTTAATGCTGCCAGCGTTTTCAGCTGTACACAATTATTTCCCATATATCCATTCAACATTTTCCAATCTTCCTTAACCATATGTTCTGGTCAGACCTCACCTGGAGTACTGTGTCCAGTTCTGGGCACCACAGTTCAAGAAGGACACTGACAAACTGGAACGTGTCCAGAGGAGGGCAACCAAAATGGTCAAAGGCCTGGAAACGATGCCTTATGAGGAACGGCTAAGGGAGCTGGGCATGTTTAGCCTGGAGAAGAGGAGGTTAAGGGGTGATATGATAGCCATGTTCAAATATATAAAAGGATGTCACATAGAGGAGGGAGAAAGGTTGTTTTCTGCTGCTCCAGAGAAGCGGACACGGAGCAATGGATCCAAACTACAAGAAAGAAGATTCCACCTAAACATTAGGAAGAACTTCCTGACAGTAAGAGCTGTTCGACAGTGGAATTTGCTGCCAAGGAGTGTGGTGGAGTCTCCTTCTTTGGAGGTCTTTAAGCAGAGGCTTGACAACCATATGTCAGGAGTGCTCTGATGGTGTTTCCTGCTTGGCAGGGGGTTGGACTCGATGGCCCTTGTGGTCTCTTCCAACTCTATGATTCTATGATTCTATGATATGTTATTCTTGTTTTATTCCGTATGTGAAGTCTGCAATTTGTGCATATTCTGTCAACTTAAGTTGCCATTCTTCTTTGGCTGGGACCTCACTTGTTTTCCATTTTTGGGCTAGCAAAACACGGGCTGCAGTAGTAGCATACATAAATAACCTTTTTTGACACCTGGGAATTTCCGTCTAAATTATCCTCCTTCCTTGGAGGTTTTTAGCAGAGTTTTGGATGGCCATCTGTCATGGATGCTTGAGCTGAGATTCCTGCATTGCAGGGGGTTGGACTAGATGACCCTCGGGGGACCCTTCCTACGCTGCACTTCTATGGTCAACAGAGTTCAAAGAAACAAATCCCAGCTTGGAGAAAACACTAGACTAGAGGAGGATGTGCAGCAAGGCCAGTGAAAGGAGAGTCCCAAGGGCCGCTTAAAGCTTCCTGGAGGGCCACATTTTGTCTGTGGACCTGAGGCTCCACACCTCTGCCCTGAACGTACCCTAGTGAATGAGTTGTGCTACCCTGGCAAGTGCCTCTCCAGACTCAAAGATCCCCTTCTAACCTGCCTCTCTCCCCTTGCGAGTCACTCCGGGCCTTTGAAGTGCCTTTGTGGAGCGTTTACATTTTGCACCCTTTGGTCCCCCCCCCTTGCTTTTTCGGCGCACAATGAGACAATCGAAGGAGAGGGAGAGGGAAGGGTGACCTTTAAAAGCCACCCGGGAGGAATGAGCGTCACCAGAAAACGAGCGACAGAGAGGAGCCTGTCAAGTTATCAAGAATAACAAGGAGCTGCTCATTTGCCTGTGATGGGAACAGACAGAAGCAAAGTCTCCCTGCTCTCGAAGGCCCCTTGCAACCCACACCAGCAGAGGCACACCCCACAGCAGGCTCCTCCGTATTCAAGGAAAGGGCATCATGTGGGGCTAGGGACGGATCCTGCAGCACAGAGCGCCTCTGGCTGGCACCGGCGGCCAATTCCCTTGGGAATTGTTGAGAACGAAGAGCCTTTCCCCTGAACTGGCCACCATTCCAGTCCAGACATTTCCCGTCTCGAAATGTCAGGCTGAAATCTTGATGGGTTGAAACTTGGTTTGGGCAGAAACCGTTTTCTCCAACAGCCACCTCTTTTCTCAAATACAAACCAGATTCTGGCTTCTGTATATGGCATTCTAGTTCAATGTCCATTTACAAAGGCCTCCTACACAACCAGACAAAGCTTGGAAGGGGCAGAGGGAGATTGAGAGGTTTTCAATAGAAGTGTCTTTCATCTGAAAAATTAGAAATTACTTGAAAGTACCAAATAGGCCTAGGATTAAATTAGGATCCAACTAAATAAGTGGGATTTACAACAGTAAGAAAAGTGAACAAGTTAGATTACAATTGGAAATATTTTTGTTTAATGATGATATTGGAAAGCTGTTACATCCAGATACAAGGAAACTCAGAAGGGAGGGACTAGGGGAAGTCAATAATATGTTTATAAGGTTGGATTTTTAAAGAATTAAGTTTGTTTTTATTGTTCACTTGTTTATTGTTTTCTTTTTTGATGTTACTTTCTTGTCTTTTGTTTTTGTTTTTGTTTGTTATTCTGTTATGTGATATTTGCTATAATTGTGGGAAAGTGTCTTTCATCTGGCGGACGTGTGGGTGCTCTTCGGACTCCCCACTTCAGCAAACAGAAGCCCTTTTCAGCTCCTCTCCACTCCTGCACCGGCCTGGGTCTCTGCCAATACACTCAGAAGCTGAACTGCCAGAAACATTTATCTGGGCAGCTCCAGAAAGGCGGCAAGGAGGAAAGGGTGGAAGGTTTCCTAAGACTGATCTGCCTTCGAAGCGAGGTGATGTTGCAGAGGAAGGCGACAGCTGCCAAACACCACTTTTTCCACTGTCCAAAAGCTGTGGGACAGCGCTGTGCAGATCACAAACTGCCGAGAGTCTCGGTGCTTGCTTTTTAAAGTTTCTAGCCCTCCACAAAATCTCAGAAGAGAGTGTCTGAACCTGGCTTCCAGCTGCTGCTCGGGGTTTCAGAAGCCTGCCGCTCAGCAAGTCTGCATGTGGCACCGACTTCTAATCTTTCTGCACCTCTCAACAGCTTTCCTTTAACTAAATTTCATTGCAAGTGCCAGAAGTTGACCCCACAGGTGTACACAAAATCGGCAAGCCATCACGCTCACAGGCATGCTTCATAGTGTTATGGGGGGGCACATCTTTAAAGTTGTTAAATGTTACAAATATGATGCATAAACGTATCCTTTCGACTTGACAGCTCAGGGAAGTTACCTAGCTTTAAAAGTCATATAAAATCAACTCCTTTGCCAGTTTCCTTCATTCCACTGCCAATTTGCATCATTGGCTAAGGGCTTGGAAACCACTCGGTCCCTGCCATAATCCCTCAAGTGGGAGGTCATGTACTCACAGGAAGGTACTCATAGGTGTCAACCGCTGGGCAAAAGCTCCTCTCCAGACTTGCCCAGGTGGCAGACTATGCAAACCAATGTTCTATTGTCCCTTTGTAGTAGGTGCTTAGAATGTACTTATACCAATACATATCCTGTATCTGCCTGTTCCCCTGACACATTCCTCCTATGTGAATCATGTATAACCCTCCCCTTTTCTGATGTAGCGATGATGTAGTGATGATGCTTAATGAACTGTATGCTGGGATAAGATAGAAACTTTTAAAAGTCCTTGTGACCCCATCCTCGGGGTTCAAAATTCCTCTTTGAACCTCTTGCGCCATAAACTTTGGTCTACAGCTATTTGCTCCAGTTGGTGGCTGGACTCCTTCCTTTATTCCGCAGGGACCCCGAGGAGCTGGGGGACTGAGCAGCCTCGCACCTAGATTTTTCTGTAACAATAGCAACGTCGCAACTATGGGTTGCAAAAGAAGACGGCAGAAGAGCAGCCAGTAGCTGAAACCAGAGCTGACCTAGGAGGCATCTGCGAAAGAACTAAGCTGTTCCTCTGACAAGGAACCCAGGAGATCCCTTCTGGCTTCTGTTGGAGAAAGAAAGCAGAACCTGCCTGCTCAGTGAGGCAGCTCTCCTTGGAAAGAAGCCCACAGATGCAAATGGTTTTCAGAGCCGTTTTTTTTGTTGGGGTGGGGATAGCAGAGGAGGGTTTGGTGGTGGCTAGCTAGGATCACCAGAAGGAAAGCTTCCTTGATAATAATAATAATAATAATAATGATAATAATAATAATGAAATTTTATTTATACCCTGCCCTTCCCAGTTCAGAAAACCGGGCTCAGGGCTGCTAACAACAAATTTAAAACACTTAACTGGTGCAACAAAAACCAGCATAAAATACAGTAGAAAATGTGAATAATAATCAATTCAGAATTCAAAAATTTAGGGGGAAAATCCATCCAATAAACATTAGATGATCACCAGGGCTAGCTGGCTAAGTTAGTCCTATTTGGGCCAGCGAGGAGACCAGGGGAGAATTAGCTGTGGGATCCCAGAGCGGGTAATCTTCATAAAAAGAGGAGGGGGAGGGAAGGAATGGGAATAAAAGATCAGGCTAAGTTCAAATTGAAAGCCAGGCGGAATAGCTCTGTCTTAGAGGCCCTGCGGAAGGAGGTTAAATCCTGCAGGACCCTGGTCTCATGGGACAGAGCATTCCACCAGGTCGGAGCCATAAGAGACGGTGTATCAAGAAGCACAAGCTACTGGAGACCTTAAAACGGAATGGGTTTCACTATCATATACAGCTTTGGCCCTATAGATCTGAAGGAGCATCTCCACCCCCATCGTCCAGCCCAGACACAGAGGTCCAGCTCCAAGGATCTTCTGGTAGCCCCCTCATTGCAAGAAGTGGGGTTGCAGGGAACCAGGCAGAGGACACCCGCCCCATGGAACGCCCTCCCATTAGATGTCAAGGAGATGAGTAACTATATAACCTTTAGAAGACGTCTGAAGGCAGCCCTGTCTTCAGAAGCTTTTTAACATTTTAATTTTTTATTGTGTTTTTATATACCGTACTTTTCCGTGTATAAGACGACCTTTTTTTATTTAAAAAGTATGTTTAGAATTGGTGGTCGTATTATACACGGATAGTGCATAGGGGAGATGTGTGATTGGTTGCTGCCGCGAGCCAGAGATTGTCAGTGGGTATTTGGCATGTTATTGGTAGCTGCGGCAATGACTGGTGTTGATTTGCTGTCCCTGTGGCACTAGGGCGGGCGATTGGCAGTTTCTGCCGGTGCGGGGACAGACGATAGCAGGCTTTTGCGATGCGTGCGAGTGGCAGTGGATGTCAGGCGAGTGAGCGATTTTCGACAATTCCCCAGGAAAAAAACCTCAACAACTCAGGGCAATCTCCCTCTTATACACAGGGGCATATTATACACAGAAAAATATGGTATGTTGCAAGCCTCCCAGAGGGGCAACGCAGTCAGATGGGCGGGGTACAAATAGTAAAACCGTCATCACCCCCCACTTGTGGAACTACCCTGTGGTCAAAGTCTAGCATCCGCCAGAAGATAAAACGCTGAGCTATGTGGACCACATGGAAAAGTGGTTCTTACATTTGAGGGGCTTCTCCTTGAGCCAGGACAACCCCCTCCTCACCCCACCCTGAGCAACGTCCTGGGGTCCCTTATGATGCCTTCTCTGAGCAAAGAACCAGGCAGGTTTCTGCAAGCGAGCTCTTCCTCCTCCTCAGGTGTGCTGAGCCACGGGGGACCTTACCTTGCCTGGAGTCGTACTGTCTCATCTGCACCTCCTCAACACATTCTGCCGGGAACCAGCCCGTCCGCCCCTTCACGGTTCCTTCCCAAAAGCCTCCTTCTCCGATGCTGAGCACTGCGGGAAAGAGAGGAAGAGAGGTCAGGGAGAGCCCTGGAAGAGAGCAGAGAGGAGCCACCAAACCACAGGCCCCCCAGTTGCGTCCATGTACCCCAAAACAGAGATGTCTCCAGAATAGCAAATCACTTGGATTCAGCAGCGCCCATTCGCCCTGGCTGAGTTTTCTCCCTGGACTTTGCTGCCACGACTCTCCCTCCTGGACCCTGGTTCCCCAAAACTCCTTTCCTAGGGCCCTGGGCAAGACTGGCTAGTTTGCTTCAGCTCTGTCATTGTGCAGAGTTGCCATGTGTCCTCTTTTTCCAGGACACGTCCTCTTTTTCAGGAGTAAAATTTCTGTCCTGGTGGATTTTTGTTTTTTTGTTTTGTTTCTTAAATCTTCAAAAAGTACATAATTATATATGCACTAAACATTGTGAGACGTAAATAAAAGAGAGAGAAAGAAACAGAGAAACACAACCTGTGTAGAATGGAAAATAAAGGGAGGGGGACCCAAAACTGTATACTTTACAAGATTGTTATTGCACTTCACCAGATCTTAACCTGTTACAGTATTTGTAAGAATGGATTCCAAATATCATTGAATTTCTCCATGGCAAATCTGTGTTTACAGTATATGCAAGTTGTTCATATGTTGCGAGTTTGCATAAGTCTTCAATCCAATCGTAGAAGGGAGCCACATTTTTTTAATGCAGAATTTTTTTTAATTTGCCAAAATGTCTGGCTATTCTTTTCTGGATGAGATACAGACATAACTGGTGGTTGAAGAGTTGCTTTCCTATTGTCTTCTCCAGACCCCCTCAGTAATAGATCACAGCTTCTATACATACAGCAGGGGTATTTAAAATTAGAGTCGTCATAGCATCCTCTTTTTTGCTTTTCAAAATATGGCAACCCGAGCTGGGCTTATTTTCCAAGGTGTTGGGGGGGAAGGGGGGGGAGAGATATTCAAAAAGCATTTTTTAAATCATCCCTCTCAATTAGTTTGGGTGAGAGAACAGCTTCCTGGTGATGGCACTCAAGTTGTGGAATGCCTTAGGAACATAAGGAGAGGCTTCAGAATCAGACCACCGACCCATTTAATCCAACACTGTGATCTCACAGTTGGCCCTCGGATGCCCCAAGAATAATCCTGCAAGCAGGACTTGAGTGGAAGAAAACTTGCAATTCCCAGCAACTGAGATTTAGAGGTATATTGTCTCTGGTATTAGAGGGAGAAGGAAGTCGTAATGGCTGTTAGCCATCAATAGCGAATAGTTGAATAGGATCCCAAAGGCAGCAGTCTGATTTGTCCTAGAACAACAGGGTCCAGAATGCAGCCGTCTGATTGGTCCACAGGAGCCACCCAATCCAGCTCCAGGTGGAAGTGAATCCGCAACCTGATTGGCCTACAGGTGAACCATCCTGGAATTAGCCAATCCCGTGGGGCCCACTGTGTAAATAATGTATATAAGGCAGACATTCTGGGGGAACTTCCATTCCTCCTCACCACTATGAGCTGAATAAAGAGCATAAAATCCACTCCGAGTATATTTCAAATAGCAATATTGGAGATTCTCACCCCACCCCGAGATCCGCCTAGCTCCTGCGCTTGCTGTTTTTCTGGCTGCCCACTTTGAAAACAGGATACTGGACTAGATGGGCCATTGGTCGGACCCCTCAGCCTCGTCTTCTGTTTCGCCGACCGGTTAAAACTTTCCCGTTCCAGCAAACGTCTCACTTCCAGAGCCAGTTCCCATTTTTAACGCCGTTGGTTTATGCTCTTACGGGTTTTTCGTGGTGAGAAGCCCCCCGCCCCTGAGCTATGCAAATGCCTTGAAGGGGCAAAGCCTCAAGTTTCCTAAATAAAAGTGAGGGGCCGTGACTTGAGGAGTGAGAAAGGCCATTCACAAAGTCTCAGGTCCCATGCACTACAAAAAAGGATCTTGGGCTGAAGACCCTGGCCTCAGCTGGAAGTTGACAGGGCTTGAGGGGTGTGTGTGTGTGTGTGTATGTGTGGACATGGGGTTTTGCTCCACGCAAGGCAGCTTCCTATATTATGACTGCTTCTCAGAGAGTCAGCTGCCTGGGGCCCCTATCTGTGTACATATTTATAATCCATGCTTACGGAAGACTACAACCAGCAAAAGGCATTCCTAAACCTCTATCATTTATTTGTTCATCATGGCATTTGCATCCCACCATTTTCTGCACAGAGCTCAAGGGGGCATATGTAGTTCTTCTCTCATTTAATCCTAACCACAACCCTGTGAGGGACGCGAGTAGCACTGTGGGTTAAACCACAGAGCCTAGGGCTTGCCGATCAGAAGGTCAGCGGTTCGAATCCCCGCAACGGGGTGAGCTCCCGTTGTTCGGTCCCAGCTCCTGCCAACCTAGCGGTTCAAAAGCACATCAAAGTGCAAGTAGATAAATAGGTACCACTCCGGCGGGAAGGTAAACGGTGTTTCTGTGCGCTGCTCTGGTTCACCAGAAGCGGCTCAGTCATGCTGGCCACATGACCCGGAAGCTGTACACCGGCTCCCTCGGCCAGTAAAGCGAGATGAGCGCCGCAACCCCAGAGTCGGCCACGACTGGACCTAATGGTTCGGGGTCCCTTTACCTTTACAACCCTGTGAGGTAGGCTAGGCTGAGAGATGCAGCGGCTGGTCTGTCCTCAAAGGTCCCACCCTGTGAGCTGTGTGGCCGAATGGCAGATGATGATGATGATGATGATAATACCCCACCCAACTGGCTGGGTTTCCCCAGCCACTCTAGGAGGCTTCCAGTAAAATATAAAAACATTTAATTTTTTTTTATAAAAAAACCTTCCTGATACTTCTCCCAGGTCACAGCTTGACACTCTAACCCTGGGATCAGCAACCTTTTTCAGCTGTGGGCCAGTTCACCGTCCCTCAGACCATGAGGTGGGCCAGACTATATTTTGAAAAAAAATAATGTATGGATTCCTATGCCCCACAAATAACCCAGAGATGTGTTTTAAATAAAAGCACACATTCTACTCATGTAAAAACAACAGGCAGGTCCCACAAATAACCCAGAGATGCATTTTAAATAAAAGGACACATTCTACTCATGTAAAAACACGCTGATTCCTGCACCGTCCGCGGGCTGGATTTAGAAGGCAATTGGGCCACATCCGGCCCCTGGGCCTTAGGTTGCCTACCCCTGCTCTAACCACTACACCACACTGCAGACAAAATGTATATTGCATAGGCCTGCCTAAACAATAGGGCTTTCAAAAGATGTCTGAAAGAAGGCAGGGGCAGTTCCTGGTGAATATCCACCGGCAGGGAGTTCCGCAGGACAAGGCCCACCACACTAAAGGCTCCGTCCCTTCTGGAGGCCAACTGAAACTTGGGGCCATATGGAGGGGGGGGCCCTGTGAGCACCTGTGGGGAACCCCCCCCCCCCGAAACTCTTTTGGAAGCCATGCAGTATCACAGAAGCAGCCTCTGTACAGACACAGTCCCTTGAGACAGAGGGGAGGGACCTTTTATTTTACTCTGTTTCCTGAATCGGGACCGAGTGAGGATGCATCACAGATCCAGACTCCTATACAATCGGCTTCTCCGTCATTTTTGGGTGGGTGGGGGCCTGTATTTGCACATCAATGCTCCCTTGTATGTTCAGAACCACCAAATTAGATTTGGAGATGCACAATTTAACTCTCTAGCTCATCGGGGAAAGAAACCGGGAGAGGGTGGGTGGGAGAGAGAGAGAGAGAGAGAGATCTGGGTGCAAGCCAGCAGCTGCCCTTTTCTTCCAAATGATTCCGGCTTCTTCCAATTAATGGCATTGTATCATTCCACACAATTTAACCCAAAAGATTCGGTTAACAAGACCAAGGAAAGGACTCGGGCCACACGCTCGCTGGAACAGAAGCACTTCGCTGCCATATTGACCGTGCAGAAGTGGGTAAGGAAGGCAGGAGGGGGAGGAGGGAGAGGAAGCCCAACATTAAAAGCCTCTCGTGGGTTGTAAATCAATATGTATTCATGGCTGCATCAGAGGCAGGAATGCAGATGGGGAAGCTGGTTAAAGCTCCAATGTTTTAAGCTTGCAGATGGTGGCTTCCAGGGAGATGCCAAGTGCCTGGATCTCGCTGCCCCGTGGTTCCTGCCCCCAGTCCGCCTTCTGGGCAAGCTGGAATTTGCAGCCCCTGCCCAGGAACACCAGGCCCCTTCTCTGTGCATATGCCCCCACCCTGCTTGGTTCCGTAAATTCGTCCCTATCAAACAGATTGTTCAGGATCGTGGTTTGCATCACACAAACAGTAATGCAAAACAGTAACAACTCACTGCACTTTAATTCAAAATCCAATTAAAACTATTTGGTGCCATTAATTCAACAAAACTGATGAACTTAACCCAGTGATACCAGCTTTTCAAAGTCTGGGAGTAAATGACACCTTTAACACCCCCCCATGCCACCCACCTGCTTCTTAGAAACCCCACCCCACTCAGGTAACCCCACTGCCCCACTTTGGAAACCAAGGGGTTAAACTCTCACCCCTCAGCCTGTAATGAAACTGAGCCAACTTGGTGTAAATGAAATGAATGCAGATCTCTCTCTCTCTCTCTCTCTCTCTCTCTCTCTCTCTCTCTCTCTCACACACACACACACACACACACACACACACAGAGAGAGAGAGAGAGAGAGAGAGAGAATTTCTTCTTCCTCTCTTGACTCCCACCCAAGCAAAATGTAGATTGCAAGCTCCTTGGGTGCAGGGACCTCCCTTTTCTGCTTCCACTCTAAATTTGTGCTGATGGTTGTGGCTTTATAAAATAACGAGGTGTATTCAAACTAACTTTTACTCAGAGTCAATCGGGTGAAATTAATGGATTAAGCGTTAATCCGAAATTAAGTTACTCATGGCCATTAACGTCAACAGGACCGAGTAAAAGTCAGCTGACTACAACCCAATATTGGTTTCTTTAAAAGCATTTATAAACCACTTAATAGATTATTGTTGTTTTTTTTGCAATACGCAAGTGGTGTAGGGCGTAAAAAGCAACCAATATCATGCAATCACAGGACTGTAGAGTTGGAAGGGGCACCCAGGTTCATCTAGTCCAACCCCCTGCAATGCAGGAATCACAGCTAATCACATTCAAATGAAACACAACCTAAGACCAACAAAATGGTATCCTAAAAGCACACGAAACAGGGATTCGGGGGGTGCAAATACCTAAAACAGGGAAAGCCTAAATGCCTAACCCCTTACGATCAGTGCTGGGTGGTGGCAGTTTCCAGGGCCAAAATATCCTGCTGCAGCAGCATTTTGAGATCTGGATTATGTCCAGTGTTATAAGAATTTTAAGGTCTTATATATATAAAATAAAAAGGTAAAGGGACCCCTGACCATTAGGTCCAGTTGTGGCCGACTCTGGCGTTGCGGCGCTCATCTTGCTTTATTGGCCGAGGGAGCCGGTGTACAGCTTCCGGGTCATGTGGCCAGCATGGCTAAGCCGCTTCTGGCGAACCAGAGCAGCGCACGGAAACGCCGTTTACCTTCCCGCCGGAGCGGTACCTATTTATCTGCTTGCACTTTGATGTGCTTTCGAACTGCTAGGTTGGCAGGAGCAGGGACCGAGCAACGGGAGCTCACCCTGTCGCGGGGATTCGAACCACCGACCTTCTGATCAGCAAGTCCTAGGCTCTGTGGTTTAACCCACAGCGCCACCCGCGTCCCATATATAAAATAGTTGTTCATAAATGTACCAAGCAAACACATACAAATATGTAAACCACATGTCTGAAGCCCACAGAAAAGTCCTGGAACCATTTTCTCTCTCCCAAAATGACCGAATATTTCTCTGCAAGGTCCACAGATACGGGGAAATCTCCCCATTGTCTCTTT
The DNA here is from genome assembly GCF_004329235.1 of Podarcis muralis. Lineage (NCBI taxonomy): Eukaryota > Metazoa > Chordata > Lepidosauria > Squamata > Lacertidae > Podarcis > Podarcis muralis. The sequence goes on along the minus strand of NC_041321.1, from coordinate 73,358,351 downwards.
GCTCACAAATCCTGTCTTAAGGGCACATTTAAGATATGAATAGGGTGAGCCTGTGACCTGGATTCAGGAATTGAGTAGTTATCATAACAAAAGAGTGGCCAGGATGCCTAGGTAATCCAATCAGGTAACCTGGGCAGACAGGAAGAAGCAACACACCCAGATTTCCACCCCTTCGGTGATGTATGTATGATGTTTCTGGGGGGTGGTCTTGGACTCCAGGGTGGGCAATTTCAAAATGTCTATATAAGGACAGGCACACCTTTGTTCTGGGGTCCTCCTCTTCTCCTGCGTGTGAGGGGAGCACCCTGTTGCAACAGTTTAATAAAGTTCAGGCTTACTAGCTGCTTTGCTTCTCAATAGTCTCTGGTTGGTCTCTGTTATTTTCTCCTACCGATAGAGAACCTACAAAAGGACTCTATATGGGCTCTTGGATACCCCGTAAGGGAAAAGGAGCAGTTTTTTCCTCGTAACATCCAGCTTCTGCTCTGACACAGCCCTTGTGGGAAGGAGCCAATTCATCCTCTCCCACTAAAAGCACACAGCTGATTTTCTTCCTACAGGGGAGAAGACACACAAACCTAGTATCTTCTCCCTGGCCATTGGAAAAGCAGCTGGAGAAGGGAATAATGGGGAGAGAGAGCTGAGCGGTCTACACTTGTGCAGAAACAACAAATGCTGCTGGGCTGGTCAGAACCTGCACCTCTCCACCAGCAACTGTCAGGAAGTCCTGTAAACCAATGCTACGAAGCCCCCCAATGCCATGCTCCCAGTACGTTTCCGAGCACAATTCAAAGTGTTGGTGCTGACCTTTAAAGCCCTAAACGGCCTCAGTCCAGTATACCTGAAGGGGCGTCTCCACCCCCATTGTTCTGCCCAGACACTGAGGTCCAGTGCCGAGGGCCTTCTGGCGGTTCCCTCATTGTGAGAAGCCAAGTTACAAGGAACCAGGCAGAGGGCCTTCTTGGTGGTGGCACCCGCCCTGTGGAACTCCCTCCCACCAGATGTTAAAGAGAAAAACTACTACCAGACTTTTAGAAGACATCTGAAGGCAGCCCTCTTTAGGGAAACTTTTAATGTTTGATGGACTACTGTATTTTAATATTCTGTTGGAAGCTGCCCAGAGTGGCTGGGGAAGCCCAGCCAGATGGGCGGGGTATAAATAATAAATTCTGTTCTATTCTATTCTATTCTATTCTTGGCTGCGCCCCCAGGGAAGTTGTAAGGAATGCCTGGGCTGGGCGCGAGAATCGTGGAAATGCAGAGGTGGGAGGAAGGTACACAAAAGGGACATCTAGACCAACGCCCCCCCCCCCTGCCCGTGATGCAGGAGGAGCCTGGCCTTTCTGCAATGCAAAACTCTGGACCAGGGTGGATTTGATTTATATCAAATCAATTTAAATCACGATTTAAGTCACTAGTCAGCAAGACTTGATTTAAATCTTTCTTTCTTTCTTACGGAAAGACTCATTCCTGCTAGTATCAACTTAATATTTACAACCAGACGAAGGTTTCATTTTTGGAAGAATAAATTTTCAGAGTTGTTTTTACCGTTATATCAAAAATTACTGATTTGGTTATACTATTAGAAATACACAGGCAGATAATTATGAAATGATTGTGAGGTTTAATAAGTTCACTGTTTATATCTGGGCAACTTTTCCGCTGTACTTTACTGGAAGGAGAAAAACAATCATTTCCTTATTAACAAATTAAACAATTTGTTTAACTAAAACTGAGGCATCAGGCATAAGCCTGCATTTTATTAATGTTTGATCAGGGCTTGTATATTAAAGAGAGAGCTTAAAGATTTTCAAATGTTTCATGCCAGGCAGAGAAAACCTTGGCCATTCTCCTAAGACAAGGGGCCCCCCCTTGATTTATAGCAGAAAACAATTCTCAAAGTCGTAAAAGCTGAAATTACAGACTAAGAGCAGGACATTGACCCTACATGTTACAGAAGATAAAAAAGCAGAGATAAACATAATTAGGAATGAGTAAATAGTAAAATAATACCAATGTGCCTCCCAGTAAAATGAGCCAGATCTTCTTTCTAAGGTTAAAGACCAAATGGAGAAGCATCTAGCTGGCAGAAAGAGAGCATTTTTGGGAAGTCTTTTTTAAAAGCTGTTTCTTTCTTAAACTGAGAGAGTTGAAGGGCAATAAATGGGGAAAGCAGCTGGCTGAAAGGGGGTGTAAACTGAAGAGGCTTCTTTTGAAGCTGTATTTTACTGAGTTCCTTTTTCTACTTTAAAAAGGCCTTATTCCTTTTAAAATGCTACCTATGTTATGTATTAAATATTGGCTTAAATGTAATTATGCAAAGGATTTAAGAAATGCTAGATTCTTATTTCATATAGTTGTAAGAGTTGTATTTATCCTGAAATTAAGTCAGCCACCAGCCTAGCCCCCCTGCCAGACAGGAGACGCCATCCAAGCAGTCCTGATATATAGCTGTCAGACATTTGTTTAGAAACCTTCAAATGAAGGAGATCTTTCAATGTTGATGTGAAACTCAAGATCCTTGACATATGTTTAAGATAAAAATTTAAGATTAACCATTTGTTTTAGAAGGCAATAGGGCAAGGAGGGCAAGAGGTGAGCTGGTAATTAAGATTCCTTGTTGAGACACATGTAAGATATATTACTACTTATTTGTCATTTATAGATGTAACAATATATAGCTCTTTGTGTTCCATATAAGGACAGGAGGATATGGGTGTATCTTTTAGGATTGGTTATAGCAATCAGCCAATAGGAATTTCAACCAGGCTGATTGGACAGAGGCAGCCCAAGGAGGAGCAAAGGGGGCTGGATTAAGGGAATATAAGTGCTGGCCATAATGGCAGGAGCGCAGGCCAGAGCTTGGTAACCATATACCACTGTGCCTCTCATTTATTTGTCTGACAAATAAATTATTATTTTAATTTCTCTATTGCTGCGTTGAATATTTCATTCCAGCTAAGCGTTAACCACAAGCAGGGTGCTACAAAACAATAACATTATAGCATATGTATCCATGTTTGTTAACTGATGTGGATAAACGATTTAAAAAACAACAACCTTAGACTGAGTTTCAGCCCACATGAAAAACTTAGAACAAATCCTTATTTCCTGATGAATAGACTATAATGGACTATAATGTAACTTCAATAGAAAACTATTGTTAGAAAGATTTTTCCTCCAAAAGCATTTTATTTTAAAAATCCAATTTAAATAAAAAAAATCTGATTTAATTTTTTTAAAAATCCAATTTTAATGGTCCCCCCCCAAAAAAATAAATCATTGATTTTTATCCCCCTTGCTCTGGACCCTGCTTGCAGGCTCCTCCCTGGGACATCTGCTTGGCCACTGTGAGAACAGGATTCTGGACTACCTTTGGCCGGATCCTGCAGCCGGGCTCTCTCACACCCACCCTCCACAGCGATGTGGCAATCCTGCAAGTGTGACCAACAGACTGGTCATTGGCGCAGTGGCAGCTGGTCTGCAGACCTGCCTCCCCCCCCACCCCCGCCTGCCCTACAAGTTGTTCCATGCGGCAGCCTCGCTTGTTAGCAATTCAGAATGTAATCAGAGAAGCGCATTTGCAAACGCCCAATTAATCTAATAAACAGGCTGCACGCTGAGCCTCTGGCAGGCCTGTGTGGGGCTGGCTAATTTCAACAGAGGCAGGTTTGAGCCAAGGGAAATGGCTTGTTTGGAGGTGGGCGGGAAATGGCTGGGCAAGCTGCAAAGTTAAATACCTCCCACCGTTATCTTAGCATACCTGCGATGATGTCAGCACAGCTCTGCACGGACACAGAGGAATGCAATTCACAAACACACACACACACCAGGACACAAACCTGCACTGGTCCTTTTATTGACAAAACACATCATGGAACATCTGTCTGATGGCTCAACTGCCCCAGCTGAAAGAATGAATTTCAATAGGGACAAATGTCAGGTTCTGCACTGTGGCATGAAGAACCAGATGCACAAATATAAGATGGGGGACCCCTGGTTTACTAGCAGGACATGTGAAAAGGATCCAGGGGTCTTGGTGGACCACAAGCTGAACATGAGTCCACAGTGTGATGCAGCGACAAATAAGGCCAATGCTAATTCTAGGCCAATGCTATTCTAGTTAAAGCTCTGGTTTTCCCAGTAGTGATGTATGGAAGTGAGAGCTGGACCTTAAAGAAGGCTGATCGCCGAAGAATGGATGCTTCTGAATTATGGTGCTGGAGGAGACTCTTGAGAGTCCCAGGGACTGCAAGAAGATCAAACCTCTCCATTCTGAAGGAAATCAGCCCTGAGTGCTCACTGGAAGGACAGATCCTGAAGCTGAGGCTCCAAGACTTTGGCCACCTCATGAGAAGAGAAGACTCCCTGGAAAAGACCCTGATGTTGGGAAAGATGGAGGGCACAAGGAGAAGGGGACGACAGAGGACGAGATGGTGGGACAGTGTTCTCGAAGCTACCAGCATGAGTTTGACCAAACTGCGGGAGGCAGTGGAAGACAGGAGTGCCTGGTGTGCTCTGGTCCATGGGGTCACAAAGAGGCGGACACGACTAAACAACAACAGAACTGTAGAGTCGGAAGGGAGATTGATCTAGGCTGCATCAACAGAAGTCTAGTGTACGGATCAAGGGAAGTCATAGTCCCGCTCTATTCTGCCTTGGTCAGATTCCTCCTGGAATCCTGTGTCCTGTTCAGGGCACCACAATTTAAGAAGGATGTTGACAAGCTGGAAGGTGTGCAGAGGAGGGTGACCAAGATGACCAAGGGTCTGGAAACGAAGCATGATGAGGAACAGTTGAAGCAGCTGGGTATGTTTAGCCTGGAGTGTGATGCAGCAGCAAAAAAGGCCAAAGCAATTTTAGGCTGCATCAACAGAAGTTGAATGTCGAGGTCAAGGGAAGTCCTAGTACCACTCTATTCTGCAATGCAGAAACCACAGCTTAAACATCCAGAACAGATGGCCAGCCAACCTCTGTTTTTAAAAACCTCCAAGGAAGGAGAGTTCACCATCTTCCAAGGAAGTGGGGTTCTGCTGCCTCTGATGTCTGCTTCCAGGCCAACCTTCTGTTGTCCACCGTGACGCCCCAGATGTGCCCACAAGGAAGCCCCCAAAGTCAGGGCACAAAGGCATCAGCTCCCACCCCAAGCTATCTGTCCCCCAGAAACCTCAACCCACAGACCTTAAGAGAGTCCTGCCAGGTCACTAATCTTGTCACACACTGAACTGGCAAAGGTCGTCGGACCCCCCCCCCCCCCGTGTTGACTCTGCCCACAAACTCCCCCCACCAGGCAAGAACACACTGCATGAATTTTGCATTTTAGTGGATTTCAAATGATGCCTTATTTATGCCCCTTTTCCAAGACACTGTCTACGTTTCTGTCACGTCGAGGGATATAAATATTTCAGCTACACAGACAAACGGCAACGGAAGCTTGAATACAGCGCCCTGCTTTTAAAATTAATAATTGTATTAATCTAAGACACAGCGCTGAAACACCTTAATAATGTCATAGTCAATTTAATGGTAGCCATAAATCAATTATAACAGATTCCTGTGTTGGTGGAGGCAGACAGCATAAGCTAAATCTCCTTGCCGAAAGCTACTTCCAAAGTGTTTGTTTTATTGATGGCCTATTAATTTGCTATTGTGCTCGGAGCTGCTCCTTTCAGATTACTGCTTGCATTTGTAAACCAGTTTGAACGCGCTCAGAGGGCAAAGCAGAGTAAAAATATTCGAAATAAATAAATGCGCAGGAACCAAGGCGTGGAACTTTTCTGATTCTTCCCACAACCAGTTCACTATAGTGGACCCTCGCACGCTCGCAGCGGGAAGGTGAAGAAGCACCAAACACTGGGCGCACGGCTGTGTGCTTGTGTGTGCATTCACTCCGAGAGATCCGCTCACACCCAGGTCTCCAGCTGCTCAGGCGGCTGATCATTTCACACTCATTATGTATTTTAATTAAACATTTATGTATACAAGAGATGCCAATCAAGGCAAGCCAGCCTAGAAGGGAATTAATTTATTCCCCCCAAAGCTAATGAGCACTTTTTCAGCTTTAACAATTCATTAGTCCCTTGGAATTGACAAGCTCGATTTTAAATGCAGGGTCAGGTCCGCAGCGCCAATCACACAAGCCGGCCAAGGATGGCGCTGGGTGCCAGGGAAGGGGTGGCACGGCGGCACTCCTCCCGGGCACATCTCCTCTGACCGTGGGCTTCGGTGCTGCTTGGCTTGGTGGCCTCTTTATGTGAGACTTGAGAGAAGTCAGTTTAGCCCCCATCCTCACCCCAGTGGGGCACGAAAGCGAAGGAGCGAGGGATGGCTGTGCCTGAGATTCCTTAAATCTATTCCCGCCCCCTCCCTCCCAAGAAGCCCAGATGAAATCAGGGAGGCCACTGACCCCCGAATGAAAGTCCTTCTTCACGCAGCTCATGGCTAAACTATGGAACTCCCTGCCCCATGAGGCAGGGATGGCCAACTTGGATGGCTTTGGAAGATGATGAGACAAATTCATGGGAGGCAAAGGGAAGTGATGACTGAATTCAAATATCACAAGGGCTCTCCCATGGAAGAGGGAGCAAGCTTTAGCTGTGATTCCTGTATTGCAGTGGGTTGGGCTAGATGACCCATAGGGTCCCTTCAATTTTAAGTCAAGAATTATGGGGCTTCTCATTCAAACACACCCATCCGTGGGCTCTTGCTTAAGGGCACAGCGCTCTCCCTGCAACTGTTGGAACCAAGGACCCTTCTATCTTTGCACTACAGCTGCGAACTCCCCCACAAAGTTCCCCATGAAGGGGCCGGGCACCCACAAATTTCGGAGACAGGGGCATGCACACACGTGGCACCCATGGCCATGGGCCCAAGCGGGCACTCCTGCTCCTTTCCTCCCATTGCCCTTCCTTGCCTGCCTGACTCACCCTTCCCAGCCCCTCTGGAGCTGCTCTTGAGTGTCCACAGCTGGAAGGGGCCGGCCTGCTTTGCCCACCGAAGACCCTCCTTCTCCACCTCGAAGTCGCCCCCTCCCCTTCCCAGCACAACCAGGGTTGCAAGGGTTTTTAGCGGGGAAAGAAAGAAAGGAGGGAAAGGCTGCCGTCTTAAAAAGGAACGCAGCAGGCAGGCTTTCAACAGGTGGAGCTTTCTCTCCTGGCAATGGGAGCTGGCACCTGTTGGATTCCTGCTGGTGCTGGAGGCAGATGCTCAAGTTGAGCTCAACTTGTGAGGCCCTCAGGACCAGGAAAGGATAAGCAAGGACCTAAGCAGCAAGCAAGGACGCGGGTGGCGCTGTGGTCTAAACCATAGAGCCTAAGACTTGCCGATCAGAAGGTTGGTTGCTTGGTCCCTGCTCCTGCCAACCTAGCAGTTCGAAAGCACGTCAAAGTGCAAGTAGATAAATAGGTACCGCTCCGGCGGGAAGGTAAATGGCGTTTCCGTGCGCTGCTCTGGTTCGCCAGAAGCGGCTTAGTCATGCTGGCCACATGAGCCGGAAGCTGTACGCCGGCTCCCTCAGCCAAAAAAGTGAGATGAGCACCACAACCCCAGAGTCAGCCACGACTGGACCTAATGGTCAGGGGTCCTTTTACCTTTACCTTTAAGCAGCAAGCAAGGGTTTTGCATGTGGGTGGGTAAGACAATGAGGCGGATTTTAACACCAACACAAGTGATGCTGAAATGGCAAAAGGCTGCCATGTGACTCTGTGCATTGCATGTGCAAATGCACCCACATGCACCCACCCACAGTAACTAGTCATGAAAGCCCATGCTTCCAACACTCTACTGCAGCAGTGAGTTCCAGAGGTCATGTCACACACCAGTGAGAACACAGACGCAGCTGATTATCCTGGTGGATGAAATTATTTCTTTTAAACAACAAGAGTGGCTTTGGGGGTCCCTTCTACCATTCAGCAACCACCTTGTGTATCGATTAGGCGCCAGGGCAGAAAATCTGCCCAAATTTTGCAAACGCTGTTTACCCCTTGCAAGATCCCACTTGGCAGCCCCGGGGATTCCGGTTCCTTGTTGCTTCTAGCATGTCAGCAGACTCATGGAATGGAAAGATGCAAAATTATTCCCCAAACAGATCAATAATGCAGAAGCTCTGATTGCTATCTGTGCTCATGAGAAGACGGGGGCCACCAAAGAGGAGGGTGGGTTAATTGCTCTGAGGAAGAATTTAAGGCTTGCTGAAAGGGGGGCCCCATAGCCAGAATGGAGAAGGGCAGGCCTGCCCCCCCCCCGAAGTTGGTGCGACTGAAGGAGTAGCCACTGAGCTCCAGGACCAGTTTGCAAGAAAAGATGCAATAAAGATCTTGCTTGCCTCACCTCAAAAAAGGATATTGCAGAACTGGAAAACGGTTTAGAAAAGTGCCATCAAAACAATCGAGGGGGTGGAGTGACCACCTTACGAAGAAAGATGGCTGTAATTCCAACTTTTTCATTTAGACAAAAGGCGAGGAAGAGGCGACATGGAAGAACCTTATAAAATTCTGCAGGGCATGGAGGAAATGGAGAGAGGAAAGGTTTTCTCCCTCTCTCGCAACACAAGGTCCTCGTAGACGTGCAACGAAGCTGAATGTTGGGAGATTCGGGACAGACAAGAAAGTCCTTCTTCCCACATCACATAGTTAATCTGTGGAACTCTCTGCCACAGGAGGCGGGGGCAGCCCCCAACCTTGATGGCTTTAAAAGAGGACCGGACAAATTCATGGAAAAGAAATAGATCGATGTCTTCTAGACAAGATGGCTCTGCTCTGCTTCCACAGCTGACGGGAGCAATGCTTCTGGATATAAAACACGGGAGGGGAGCGGGCTCTTATGCTCGAATCCTGGCTGTGGGTTTCCCATGGGAGTCTGGTTATTCACTGTGAGAACAGAATGCTGGACTAAATAGGCTGCTGGCCTGATCCAGCAGGGCTCTTTTTATGTTCACCGGGAACTATAATAATAATAATAACAACAACAATAATTTATTATTTATACCCCACCCATCTGGCTGAGTTTCCCCAGCCACTCTGGGCGGCTCCCAATTGAGTGTTAAAAACAATACAGCATTAAATATTAAAAACCTCCCTAAACAGGGCTGCCTTCAGATGTCTTAAAAAAGTCAGGTAGTTGTTTCCCTCTTTGACATCTGGTGGGAGGGCGTTGCACAGGGCGGGCGCCACCACCGAGAAGGCCCTCTGCCTGGTTCCCTGTAACTTCACTTCTCACAGTGAGGAAACCACCAGAAGGCCCTCAGAGCTGGACCTCAGTGTCAGGGCTGAACGATGGGGGTGGAGACGCTCCTTCAGGGATACTGGACCAAGGCCTTTTAGGGGTTTCAATGTCAGCACCAACACTTTGAATTGTGTCAGAAACATACTGGGAGCCAATGCAGATCTCTCAGGGCCGGTGTTATGTGGTTCCAGCAGCCACTCCCAGTCACCAGTCTAGCTGCCGCATTCTGGATTAATTGCACTTTCCAGGTCACCTTCTAAGGTAGCCCCACATAGAGCAGATTGCAGTAGTCCAAGCGGGAGATAACTAGAGCATGTACACTCTGGCGAGACAGTCTGCAGGAAGGGAGGGTCTCAGCCTGCGTACTAGATGGAGCTGGTAGACAGCTGCCCGGGACACAGAATTGACCTGTGCTTCTCAAAATGCCTCAGGGGCACAGTGACCCCATTCAGGACCAGGGAGTCCCCCACTCCCACCCACCCCCTTTCCCCCAAAAAACAGTCCTTCTGTCTTGTCAGGATTAAACCTCAATCTGTTAGCCGCCATCCATCCTCCAACCGCCTCCAGGCACTCACACAGGACATTCACCGCCTTCACTGGTTCTTGGAGGAGGCCCATGCCCTGTGCTCAGACGGGACGTGGCCCCTTAGCCATTCTGCTCAGGTCCCTTGTATGGCCCCCACTGCCACTGATCTGTGATCCCAGTAGCTGAGATTTACTCTCTGAGCCACCGGTCAGATTATGGGCACAATTCAAAAGGGCTGGTTTTTAGGGTTTGGGGTCACAAGGATCTGAAGGAAGGCTTTTTCCTGTCCTCAGAGACCTTCAACACAGCCCCCCCCCCAGCTAGGAGTGCCTTGGCCTGCTGAACTATGACAGGGGGAAAAGAGCCTTCCCAGTGGTGGCCCCTTGTCTATGGAACGCCCTCCCCAGAGATGTCCGCCTGGCACCTGCTTCACTGTGCTGTCAGCGCCAAGGAAAACCCTTTCTGGCACCCAAGCTTTGAAAATCTGCTGCTTTTACATTTCTTTTTACTCTCTCATATTGCAGAGCTTGCCTTTCCCCATTTTAAAGCTGCTCTTTATAATTTTTTGACGCTACTTCCATACTGGATGTTCTCGCTTTGGGGAAATTCTTTCCACGTTTTCTTATGTGGTGCCCGCAGAGCAGCAGCTATTAGATGCCATTCTATATAAATGAATCGAAGCATCACTTGCCTTTTGAGACACAACCTGGGCCATCATCACAACCCAGATGTACAGCCTCTGTCCCCCAGAGCGTGGCACCCTGACCTACCGTACTTAATTCCCCTCTTCTGCATTGCCTAAAAGCACCCAATTTTCCCAAACAGCTTGGCTACAGCTGCTATTCTTAGGTAATGTTCTTTTTTGCCACCCACAGGAAGCTGGGTGCTGCCCAGAACACAGAACTTTCTTCCTCCTGGAGGGTTGGGATTTTAAACACACCATCCAGGAAGTGGGTGTGTGGGTGTGTGGAATCAAGAGGGATTTTTTTGGGGGGTGGGGTCCTCTTAAAATGATGCGGAAAAGATTTCATGGAAGTGGAGGAGTTTGTTTGAGAACAAGGAAAAGGCTGGCTGAATCTATACCTGAGATCTATACTTGAGATTTGTGGCCATTCTCCATCTTAGGGTCCATGTGGTCACCCAACTTGGGTCAGAGGTCGAAGCTCAACTAGCAGAAGATCATAGCATCATAGATTGGAAGGGGTCCTAAGGGTCATCTAGTCCAACCCCCTGAAATGCAGGAATATTTTTGCCTAAGCTGGGGCTCAAACCCATGTTCCTGGGATATAATAATGATAATGATGATGATGATAAATTTGTATCCCGCCCATCTGGGTGGCTTCCAACACAGATTAAAAATACATTAAAACATCAGTCATTAAAAACTTCCCTAAACAGGGCTGCCTTCAGACGTCTTCTAAACGTCAGATAGTTGTTCATCTCTTTGACATCTGGTGGGAGGGTGTTCCACAGGGTGGGCGCCACCACCAAGAAGGCCCTCTGCCTGGTTCCCTGTAACTTGGCTTCTTGCAGGGAGGGAAGCACCAGAAGGCCCCCGGAGCTGGACCTCTGTGTCCCGGCAGAACGATGAGGGTGGAGATGCTCCTTTAGATATACTGGACTGGGGCTGTTTAGGGCTTTCAAGGTCAGCACCAACCCTTTGAATTGTGCTCAGAAACATACTAGGAGCCAATGTAGGTTTTCCAGGACTGCTGTTATGTAGTCCTAGCAGTCACTCCCAGTCCCCAGTCTAGCTGCCGCATTCTGGATTAATTGTTGTTTCTGGGTCACCTTCAAAGGTAGCCCCATGTAGAGCGCATTGCAGTAGTCCAAGCGGGAGATAACCAGAGCATGCACCACACTGGAGAGACAGTCTGCGGGCAGGGAGAGTCTCATCCTGTGTACCAGATGGAGCTGGTAGACAGCTGCCCTGGATGCAGAATTGACCTGCACCTCCAGGGACAGCTGTGAGTCCAAAATGACCCCCAGGCTGCACACCTGGTCCTTCAGGGGCACAGTTGCCCCATTCAGGACCAGGGAGTCCCCCACACCAGCTCACCCCCCATCCACCCAAAAGAGTACTTCATGCTCTACCATCTAAGCTATGCAGGAGTCCTGATCGATCAGTAAAGGCTCCAGAGGACCCTTTCAGTCTCCCAACTGCACTGGGCAGCCTTCACCATCCTGCTTCTCCCCCACCCCACCCTTGGCCAATATTTTGGACTGTAATTCCCCTCAGCCCCAAGCCCATCCTGCATCCCTCATCACTCCTGGCATCCTATGCCCATCTTTGAAAAGCAAGGGCAATCTACAATCCTCTGGATTCTGACTTCTGCATCAGTACGAACCCTAAGGTGGCAATGCCAGGTGTGAATCTCTCTCTCTCTTTAATGTGCTTTATGGGCTGAAAACTTTATAACAGAAATGTACAATAGATGTTATATGCAAAATGAGAAATAAAAAAAACCAAACAATTATCCATACTTGCTTTGTGTATACATTTGTGATTAAATTTTACAAGGCTTCCAATTTCCCCATTGTGTTCCCGAATTAAATTCCTTAAATACATGCTTAGACTTTACTTTCTCCATGTTATTTAACTTACTATCAATTTTATTTGATAAAATTATCCTAATTGCACATTGAAGCTCAATCAAGACCTGCCAAAGGACTGATCTTTTGACAGTGTTCTTTTACATAAGACTCTGTATATATCTCACTCTGAATTTTTTTTCATCTGAAACATCTCTTAAGCTTGCTGATAATCTCACCAGTTCAGCGTACTCTCTTATTTTATTCTGCCAGTCTAATTTGGATGGAATATCCTCTCCCTTCCAGCCTTTTACAATTAGAATTCTGGCAGCGACTGTGAAAAACATAAAGACTCTCCCGAACTTTTTTGGGATTTTTTAGGGAAGGAGCATTTGAACATTTTCTTAAGCTCGTTATAAATCATATCCCAAAATTGTCTGACCTTTTTACAGTTCCACCATATGTGCATCCATGTGCCTTCAGCCTCCCTGCATTTCCAACAAGTGGCTTATCTGATAGGGGTTCTTTCGCTGTGATTCCTACATTGCAAGAGGTTGGGTTAGATGACCCTTGGGGTCCCTTCTTGGACCTTCAGGTAGCAGGGATTCTCCCTTCCTTGCTCCTCTCCTCTTCTTTCATCCCCGGGTCCTTGCCCCCCACAGTCTAGATACTGTCACTGTCAAGAACTGACTCCCCTTTCTTATCCAAAGAAAATCCAGTTCATGGGAAGACACTGTCTGGAAAATTCAGGACAGAATAAAATGACGTCCTTCTTCATGCAGCTCAAAGTTAACCTGTGGAACTCACTGCCACAGGAGGCAGGGATGGCCACTAACCTAGAGAACATTAAAAGAGGATTAGGCAAATTCGTGAAGGAGGAGAGGGCTATTGATGGCTGTCAGTCATGTTGTCTGTGTTCTGCCTCCGCAGCTGGAAGCAGCAATGCTTCTGGGTACCAGTTCCTGGAAACCGCAGAAGGGGAGAGGATTCTTGTGCTTAAATCCTGCTTGTGAGATTCCCCCTTAAGGCTTATCCATATTTACCTTTTTGCCCCACACTTTCCAGGCACAGGAAAGCTCCATGTCTAAGCACCTTTTTAAGCCCTGGAGCTTTCCCCAGGAAAACCAGCTTCCTTAGAGCTCCATCGGAGCAAATGGCAATTCGGTTTTCTGCAGATTGCCATTTGCTCCGATTCAGCTTTAAAGAGCAGGTTTTTGCAAAGAAAGCTCCAGAACAGGAAAAAAGAGCACTCAAATACAGAGCAGACCTGTGCCTGGAAAGAGCGGGGCAAAAAGGACCCTGATTGGCCACTATGAGAACACAATGCTGGACTAGATGGGCCTTTGGAAGATGAGGCAGCTGCACTAACTACACAAGGGTAAGCTTGTTGAACCTGCCCAATTCGAGTGACAGGATTTGCAATTTGTTGGCGCATCAGATTTCGCTACCACTGGTTCAAGGCACGCACAGCCTTCCTTAAACCACATGCAGATGTGACGCATGTCACCATCGACTTCGTTGGACTGGTCATGTTTTGTGGATGCCTGATTATCGTCTTCCAAAGCAACCACTCTATTCCAAACTTAAAAATGGAAAGCGTAATGCTGGTGGTCAACAAAAGAGGTTTAAAGACTGTCTCAAGGCAATTTTTAAAAAATGTAGTATAAACACCAACAATTGGGAAACACTGGCCTGCGAGTTCTCCGATTGGAGAACAGCCTTTCCCAAAGGTATCATGGACTTTGAAGACACTCAAACTCAGGACGCAAGGGAGAAACGTGCTAAGAGGAAGGTACGCTTGGCAAATCCACACAGTGATCAACTCCTGCCCGGAAACCAATGTCCCCACTGTGGAAGGACATGTGGATCCAGAACTGGCCTCCACAGTCACTTACGGACTCATTGATAAAACCATGTTTATGGAAGACAATCTTACTCAGCTACGAGGGATTGCCAAAGGAGGAGGAGGTCTTGAGAGCCTGCGGAGAGAGCAGGCCTTCTTCCACAGATGTAATTGAAGAGGCAGCTGGAGAGGCTCATGGTGTGTGTGTGTGGGGGGGGTGCCTCTCGCTGGAGGCAGGGGATCCCCCAAGATGAGGAAGCCTGGTAATCCGAGATGGGAACTGCCACTGGCAGGCTCCGAGAGTGTTTGCATCACTCAGGTGGCAGAAGAGTTTGTCAGAGGGAGGCCAGCTGAGAGGCGATGGCATGCAAGTGCCTGCTGGCACCCTCAAGGAACCTCCTGCCAAGGTGGGCAAGCCCTGCTCTCCAATTATGCCGGGGGCAGCCCTTGAGGGCGAGATGGGTGAGGAGAGCCAGGGAGCCACTTGGAAGCCGTGGCAAGGAAGGAGCGCTGCCCGTTTCCAAGGGAGGAATCCCTGACTCACCGAGGAAGCCTCAAGCACAGCCTGGCTGCCCGCCTGCCTCTCAACTGCTTCGACAGCCACCCACTCGCCAGAGGTGGCCAAGTCCTGATGGAACAGCAAGAGTTCCTGGGCTCCACTGGGGGGGGGGGAGTAGGGATTCCTGGGGGAATCTAGACGGGTTGTGGATCAAGCCTGCCTTGAATTGAACTCTCACATGTGCAAGCCCACACCTCAGGGCGAGAAAAATGCAACCTGTGCTGCTGTTAGAAGTAGTGCGACTCATGCAACACGTTGGCGATTAATATACACAGAACAAGAATTATACATTCTTTATCAACCTTCTGAGAAAATTACAAAACATTAAAGAAAGCCACAGAGACTTGCAGACAGTCCGGGAATCAGCGTGTTTTTACATGAGTAGTGTTAAGTTGTGGGTGAACATATCAGACGGCACAACCGATTCTTCAAACAGCTCTTGTTTATTCACAGGCCAGACCAGAACTGAACTGAAGGGTTCAGCCAGCCTGCTTATATAGAGCTCCACTACAACGCAACAGTAACCACTTTCTGTAACTATCCAATCACTGAACGTCACTTCCAATCCCTTATTTGCATATGTGGACCTGAGTGAAAACTATCTACAGTATCCCCCTGCTGGCCCAGGGTGAGAACTTTAGTACATAACAAGTAGAATGCATCTCTGGGTTATTTGTGGGGCATAGGAATTCGTTCATTTTTTTCTTCAAAATATAGCCCAGCCCCCCACAAGGTCTGACCCCTCCTTTATACATTGAGATTTCTTACCTCCCCTCGACCAAACACTGCAGCGTTTCTTCCCAGGGGAATCGCTCCATCCCCTTGGGAGTTTGGGGTGCCCTTTTCTGAACCTCTTGCAACTCTAGAGCTGGAAGGAATACAGGAATCTGCCTGACGCCGAGTCAGAGGACTGGTCCATCTAGATCAGTATTGTCAGTATTACTGACTGGCAGCTGCATCTCTCCAGGTAGGAGTCTCCCCAGTCACACCCAGAGATGTCATAGAGACTCGAACCCAGAACCACCCTCATGCAAAGCAGACCCTCTAGCACTGAGCCACAGCTCTTCCTCACATGGCTCAGCAAAAACACACTCTTTCTGAAGAGGCCTCCAGAAGCAATCCTAGATCCCTGAACCCGTTTTCTCCTTGGAAGTTCCCTAGATCGGGGCGAACACCAGGTGTTCCTTGTGGTGTCACCAAAAAATAAATAAATGCATTGTTTAATTGCAGGTTATGAGCAGAACCAAGGCAAGGAAAGGGGCCAGGGCAGGTTTGTGTGTTTGTTTGTTTGTTTCATAAGATATATATACCAACTGATTGTTTTAAAAAAAGACTCGAAGTGGTTATCAAGAGAATAAAGCAAGAAGATTATCAGTTAAAATTAACACTTAAAATAACTATTTGAATCATTCAAAACATAAAATCAACAATACAGTGGAACCTCAGTTTTCAAACGTCTCCGTTGACGAACGTTTCAGAACTCAAACACCATAAACTGTAAATGCTTTGGTTTTTGAACACTTTTTGGATGTTGAACATGCCGAACAGCTTCGGTTTTGAGTTCCCCTATTGTATTGAGGCTTCCGTATTGAGTTTTTGGTTTTCGGAACTCGAACGGTCTTCCGGAATGGATTACGTTTGAGAACCGAGGTTCCACTGTAAAGGCAGATTAAAACACACATCCATTCTCTACGTGTCTGGACGGACTCATCTAAGCAAAAATGTTTTTAGCAGGCATCAAAAAAGTGTACATAGAAGTTGCCTTTCTGATGTCAACAGGCGAGGAGTTCCAGAGCTTAAGTGCCCCTGCCACCCTAGGTTAAAGATCCCGGCTAAATAAACCAGGTCCATCCCTGTCAGAGGGGAGAGGAGCAAGGAAGGCGGAAGCCCTTCTGCCTGAAGGCCAATTCAGGTCCAAGAAGGTGGCAGCTTCAGTGGGGGTTGAGATGATGAGATAAGCAGCAGGAAGCAGGATTTCAGGTGAGCAACACTGCCAGGTGGAGGGTGGAGGAGAGACCCCAGCCCCATGGCGCAGTAAGCCCCAGGAGACACCTGCAAAGTGTTTGCACACACAAGCGCGATGGTATGGAAACCCCTCACCCTCTGTCCTCGGCTTGAGATTTCCAAAACAATTCTGCAACTTTTCATAGGTTATGCAAAGGAGCCTCACCGCGAAACAACCCACATTGCATACTATGCTTGCCAGCTCCCCCCAAACGCACCTTTTCAACCACTCTTACCTGTAGCCACCAGAGGATCTCGCTCCCAGATACCTGCATGCTTTTATGTTACTACCATGAGCACCAGCTAAACACATACGCAGAGAGAGCACCATTTTGGGGTGTCTAACACACCTCCTCTCGTTCCAAGCACAAATGGTGGCCAAACTCTTGCATGGAGAGCGGGCAGACTCAGGGCAGGATATGGAAGAGCTATGTGAAAAACAGGTGGCCCAGGAGGGGCAAATCCACCGCCCTCCAAACTCCTCCTTTACCAAGATCTCAGCACCACTGCCAGGACCCCACCCAATTCCTCCCCTCTATGCCACCCACTGCAATGAAAGAGGCAGCAAAGCAACATTGACATAGCATGTTTTGACCACCACATTGGGAGCGAAAGCAGCCCTGATGCCACCTGGAGGGCAGCCCTAATGCCAACTCCAGACCTCTCGGGGACTAGAGTCCACCCAGGAATGCTTAACTAGTGACCGTCTTCCTGCTGGCTGGCAGAAGAGGTCAATGCCAACCACACATTGCATGGCCAATGGATTGAAATCAGAACTCACCACTCAGGTTAGATATGGTTGGGACTTGCACTCCTTTGTCGAGGAAGGTGCAGATCCTTCAAACCCCAAAGAGCAGTGTTGAGGGCCTTCCATGTCCACTATGTGGCTGGACAGGGCTGGGCAGGCCTCTTCTGCTTTCCTCTGCTCTCCAAATGGCATCAGGGCATCGCATCACCCCAAATCCCTGCTGGAGAGCGACTCTTTGCACCCCCTTCTTTCTCTCTCTACACCCTTGCTAGCTACAGTCTGCTAGGAACAAGGAGGCATCAAGGGAGGGAGGCAAAGGAGTGTGGACCCCCAAGCAGCCAACTCCCCCCACCCAGCCCCCCAAAGACTCCATCAGGAGACAAGAGACAGGACGAGGCAAAAGGGGTGGGGATGATCGAGGAGGAGAAAAGAGAGGAGGATGAGGAAAGCCATAGTTACCCAGCTGATGAGGCGATTCGTCTAGAGAGGAGCATGGATGAGGATGAGAAAGCAGAGAGAGAGATGGGGAAGAGCGTCCGGCTGGCAACAAAGCAGATGGTCAGAGACAGAAAAACGGTCACAAAACAGAGCAACCTCTGGCCTGCCCAGCCCTTCCTGGGGAAAGTTCAGCCTCTGCACCACCCACACGGATACAGGCAGTCCTCCAGCCCTCCCCCAACCCCCTTGAGGTTTTAACTAGGTTTATAAGGAGAAGCCACCCCCTTCCTCTCATTAATTCCGCTCCTGCCCCCAGGCCCCTGCATCCTTGGTTCCTGCCGTCTGTTCAATTCTGATCCTCCCAAAGGAGCCCAGGGCGGCAAGCAAGCAAAGCAGCAAAATAAGAAAGGTTTTTTTTAAAATAAAAATAAACAAACAATGCATTTCAAAACCTTAAGAACAATCTGAGAATATTTCAAAAACAGTCCCACATCTCATAACTTCAAGGTTGCAATGAAGGGGATCTTCCAGCCATCAGATACCAGGGTGAAGCACATCTCTTGTACCTCCTGAGACAGGGCGTTCCACAAGTGGGGGGGGGGGGCTGCCACCAAGAAGGCCCCTCCAGGGCCAAGACGGCCTCCCCTGCCAATCACTGAAGGCTGATCTTGAGAGAGGTGCTTGGCCCCCAAGCTGTTACGGCCTTTGTGCACTATGATAAACACCTTGAAATGGGCCCAGTGGCTCAATGGATGCTAGTGAAGAGCTTTTGGGACTGCTGACACAGGGTCCCGCTGGGCCCCCCATAGCACCCCAGAAACTGCATTCTGCACTAGCAGACTATCTTCAAGGAAAGCCTCATGTAGAGCATGGGGCTATAGTTCAGGTGGGAAGGCACTAGGAGCACGGGCATCTCAGCTTCTCTCAATCTGTTCAGAATTGGCAGCCCCTTGCACCAGACTTTCCTAAGCTGATGCCCTCCAGATGATTGAAATACAACTCTCATCGGCCCCAGGAAACCACAGCTATGGGACGCTGTGGCTGGTGGCAGTCATGGTCCAGAAAGCTAGAGGACGGCAGGTTGAGGAAGGCTTTTTTGAACGCGGCGTTCTCCTGGTGGCACCAAAGTCGCATGTGTCCCACTCCTGGGGCAAGGTACCCACAAATCAAACATTCAGCGAAGAGGATCCCACAGCCTTCCTGGGAAGCCCTCTCCACTGCCACACTGCTCTTTTAACAATCTTGTTTTAATTTGTTAACAAGTTCCTCCTTGTGTTCATCTGGCAACTTTACCCCTGCAGCAGGGGGGAAACGTCAACTACAGCACCTTCGATTCTGAGTGGGCACCATCTCTCCTGAAACTTATTTTTTGAGGTCTTAAAAAAAAGTGTGGCAGCAAGTTATGATGCCATAACACATACAAAGCAGGTTATGATGTCATAACCCATACAAAGCAGGTTAGGGTGTCATAACGCATTCAAAGCAGGTTATGATGTCATAACACATACAAAGCAGGTTATGATGTCATAACACATACAAAGCAGGCTATGGTGTCATAACGCATACAAAGCAAGTGAGATAAGAGAAAGAAATGGCGACACAAGCCATATTTCCCAAGCTGGTTTTCTTGGTGAATGCTGAGCATTTAAGTCTGAAGCATAAGTAATAAAATCCCACCAGGTGACATAAAAGTGTTCTGGATCCCAACCCCCTGTGTATGATTCCGCGCCCCCCCCCCCCACTAGCCAAAGTCTGTAAGTTCTTGGGCCACAGAGGCAAATTTAGATTTTTCCAGGTTTTCCATTGCTTGGCTATTGAAATCCTAGCTGCAACTGACATCCATGTCACAAGGCTGGGCAATGTGTCTGGAGGTGCTGAGCTGCTCAGATGACAAGACTCTCTTCTCGACCTCACAGATGTGGCCCAAAGGAAAGCAGAGCAAGACATTTGGCGCCAGCTTTGCTGCAGGAGTTGCAGGAAGAAGGTGGAAGGGCACCGGCGGCAGGAAGCCTCATTAGGGAAAGCTCGCCTCGCTTTAAGAACAGTTTTGGTTTAAGAAAGGACTTCCGGAATGAATTATGTTTGTAAACCGAGGTACCACTGTATGTCCCGTTTAGTTCAGAGTCCGTGAGCAACTTTTTCTTAACCATCTTCTTTGGGGGAATGTGTCCAAACAATTCAAAGAATCATAGAATGGGAAGGGACCACAAGGGTCATCTAGTCCAACCCCCTTGAGTGCAGGAATATAGGTGGCCATCCAATCTCTGCTTAACAACCTCCAAGGAAGGAGGGTCCACAGCTTCCTGAGAGAGTCCAATTCACTGTCAAATAGCTCTTTCCGTCAGAAAGTTCTTCCTGATGTTTAATCGCCATCTCCTTTCTTGTAACTTGAGTCCGTTGGTTCAGGGCCTCCCCTAGACCAGCGGGGGGAAAGCTAGTTCCGTCTTCCATGTGCCAGCCTTTGAGATATTTGAAGATGGCTCTCCTGTCTCCTCACAGCCTCCTCTTTTCCAGGCTAAACATACCCAGCTCCTTCCAGCGCTCCTCATCAGGCTTGGTTTCCAGACAATTGGTCATTTTGGTCGCCGTCCTCTGCACACCTTCTAGCTTGCCAATATCCTTCTTATTCCTTTTATGTATCTGCAGCTGATAAGAAGTCTTTCAGCTGAGCAATTTTCTTTTTCTTGAGAAGCTCTTCTTTTCAAGTTGCAGACTGAGCTTTTCAACAGAAACAGCAGTCCTTCACAAGGCCAGAAAAGGCATGTGAAACTGGTCCCTCTGCTGGATTATTGTCTGTTGTCCTTTTTTGGAAGTACAGTGGTACCTCAGGATGCGAAGGGGATCCGTTCCGGAGCCCCATTTGCATCCTGAGCAGAATGTAAGACACGACTGCGCGTTTGTGTGGGTTGCGTTTCGCCGCTTCCGCGCATGCGCGTGACATCATTTTGACCGTCTGCACATGTGCAAGTGGCGAAACCTGGAAGTAATGCGCTCGTTATTTCCGGGTCACCATGGAGCGCAACCCAAAAATACTTAACCTGAAGCGTATTTATCCCAAGGTTTGCCGATCGAAAGGTCGGCGGTTCGAATCCCCACGGCGGGGTGCGCTCCCATTGCTCGGTCCCAGCGCCTGCCAACCTAGCAGTTCGAAAGCACCCCCGGGTGCAAGTAGATAAATAGGGACCGCTTACTGGCGGGAAGGTAAACGGCGTTTCCGTGTGCTGCGCTGGCTCACCAGATGCAGCTTGTCACGCTGGCCACGTGACCCGGAAGTGTCTCCGGACAGCGCTGGCCCCCGGTCTCTTGAGTGAGATGGGCGCACAACCCCTGAGTCTGTCAAGACTGGCCCGTACGGGCAGGGGTACCTTTACCTTTACCTTTTATGACTGTATAGTACAGGTAACATATCATAGGCAGAGGGCCTTCTCGGTGGTGGCGCCCACCCTGTGGAATGCCCTCCCATCAGATGTCAAAGAAATAAACAACTGTCTGACATTTAGAAAACATCTGAAGGCAGCCCTGTTTAGGGACGTTTTTAATGACTGATGTTTTAATGTGTTTTTAATCTTTTGTTGGAAGCCGCCCAGAGGGGCTGGAGAGGCCCAGCCAGATGGGCAGGGTAGAAATAACAAATTATTATTATATTTGTGGGTATTCTTGCTGGTTTACACTGGATATGTGCTGGGTGCATATTAGAATAATGGAATCATAGGACTGTAGAGTTGGAAGGGGCGCCCTGCAACGCAGGGATCTTTTGCACAGTGTGGGTCTCAAACACACAACCCCGAGATTACGGAAGCACAACTACGATTGCACAGTAGCAGCCTGAGCACAAGGCAGCTTCCCTACTTTCCCAGTTTAGCAGCAAGAGCAGCACGTGGGGCTCTCAAGAGACACGGTTGGTCCGTGCAGCTTGGCTGGCTGGCTGCAAGAGTTTGGAAAGCCTGGTGCCAATTCTGCCATATGTGGCCTCTGAAGCCAAGGAGGGGAGGAGGGGCGACAAAGACAGAGCGATGCAGGCAGCCTCTCATTTTCGATGGGCTGAAGCAGGCTTTAGAAGCAGGAATGGGCCTCTAGCAAAGGTTAGGAGGAACGCCCAATGAGGGCTGCCCATAGGCAGGGAAGGGGGCGGCCATGGGGCTTTGGCTGTGCAGGCCCCTTTTTGCCATGGCAGAAAGCAATGCAAAAGGCCACTGGGAGGGACGGTAGCACTTTGGCTGCAGAAAAACCCTCAAAAGGAGCATGCAGAAGAGGAACCAGAGCAGCATAGCAGAAGGCATAAACTCTGGAGGAAGGAGACCGGGAGGACTCAGGGGCAGGGCAGCCAGGGCAGATGATGAAGGGCAGCAGAACAGGCAAGGGCCCAATCGTAGGGCAGCAGGGGCTGAAAGGGAAGGAAAATGTCAAGAGCTCTGGGGAAGGAGCTCTTCGGAAGGTCAAAGGGCAGGAAGATTGGGAGCATAGTTCAGAAGAAGGTCCCAGGTTCAGTCTCTGGCAGCGTCTCCTCTTAAAACTGGGGTTGCCAACCCGGTGGCCATGAAGACCTTCATTGGGGACCAGTGGCGTAGCGTGGGGGGTGCGGGGGGGGGCCGGCCGCACCGGGCGCAACATCTGGGGTTAGGGCAAATCCATGGGTTAGGGGGCGCAAATCCACAGGTTAGGGGGCGCAAATCCACGGGTTAGGGGGTGCAAATTACTTGCCTTGCCCCGGGTGCTGACAACCCACGCTACGCCGCTGTTGGGGACCCCAGGCTCAGAACTTTGATTTTTGCAAGAAAAGCATCAAGTTAAGGTAAGACGGGGAATATGCAGGAGAAATGATTTTGGGGAGATCTGGAAGGTGTTTGTAGAATTTGTACTGTTAAAACGGAAAGGGTTCAAACCATCACAAGAGGTGTTGAAATTTTGGGAGGTTGGATAGTTACAATGGAATGGTTTTGGTGGTGGGGTGCATATTTTTATTCTTATTTATTTATGATCATTAGTTTGTCAAAATAAAATAATTTTTTAAAAGCATCTAGCCCTCTTTGAAAGAAAGTTATAAAGCAAAATGTGCAGGCATCCTTCTAAGAAATTTTCGTGGAATGAGGCAGCCTGGCTGCTTCTGCCTGTCGGTGATTTGAGCCAATGAGTGAAATCAGAAGGCTGGTGAAGAGCAGGACTTATCCTTTCCAGGGGCAACACACACAACATGAACACCACCTTGACATATACCAGACAGCTTCAAAGAGGTGGAAAGGAATTTGTGGTCATATCAGCAGTGGGACCAACAGATTTAGGAGCAAGGTTTCTAGGTGGGGCTGCAATTTCAAATTAGTAAGGACGGTCTTCTTTGGAGTTTTGTTTTTGGCATGCCCCTGGATCGTTCAAAGCAGGTGGTACAAAAAAACCCATCTTGTGCAATCCTCTCCATTCCTCTTACACCCTTTGACAGGCCACCCGCATCACACGATGCTCTGAAGAGAGCTTTCCCCGTAACCATGGCAGTGAGACGCAAGTCCTTCCTGGCAACAGCTCCAGCAAAGCCTGATCCGCATGCGGAATTCACAAAGCCATCACACAAACACTGTCCTCCTTCCAGAACATGGATTTTGCTGTAGGGTAGGGCTGGGGGTCCTGGGGAGGGGGCTCCCATCATCCCTGCCCATGGACCATCTTTGATGGGAGCTGGAGTACAGCCACATCTGGAGGACCACAGATAGGCCCCACCTCTGCGCTACAGCGCTTGCTTGGTCTTCTACTAACCCATTTCACCTTCTCCAAAGGTTTGTCTGCATGATAGCGCTGGTCTTGGCTTAGCTCATTTGCCCCCTTGTCCAGGCTGGGCTGCACGTTGCTCCTCTGAATTCCTATCTTCATGCAAAGGGACCAGAAGTCACCTGGAACAATCTACTGGCAAAAAGCAGGACCTTTCAGCCATATGTCCCACAGTCTTACAGCAAATGGGGCAGGGAAATACAAATTCTGCAGACACAGAATGGTCAGAATCAAGTCTCAGAATTCTGCAGAATAACAGATCCATGCAACTCTGGAAACAGTATCAATTATTTGGAGATGCAAATCCAGGGAAGAAATTAGGGTGGTGGTCACATGGTAAACATTAACCCTTCCCTAGGTTCACACTCAAAAGCTTAGTCGATTTAGGTGTGTGTAATTACCGTATTTTTCGCTCTATAAGACGCACCAGACCACAAGACGCACCTAATTTTTGGAGGAGGAAAACAAGAAAAAATTATTCTGAATCTCAGAAGCCAGAACAGCAAGAGGGATCGCTGTGCAGTGAAAACAGCAATCCCTCTTGCTGTTCTGGCTTTTGGGATAGCTGCACAGCCTGCATTCGCTCCATAAGACGCACACACATTTCCCCTTACTTTTCAGGAGGGAAAAAGTGAGTCTTATAGAGCAAAAAATACGGTAAGTCTTTTTAATTTGCAGGCAGGCTTCTAACCTGAGTAGGTTTAGTTCTCTGTGATGCTATTTTAATTTCTCCTGCTGGGTTTTTTTTTGTTTTGTTTTTGGCTGTTTCACATTGTGATTAGCTGATTGTTTTATTAGAGAGGCGTTTTATCATTGCTCTGCTTTGAGAATATTTTGGCTGAAAGGCAGATTATAGAATAAATTGATATTTTCTAGATAAATCATAGCAACAACACCCCCCATCCTGTTTTCTATAGGTGCCTCCAAACAAACAAAAGCTTCAAAATCAGAAGATACGCAAAATTTCAAGGAGAAAATTTGTTGGATTTTACACGTGCAGGAGTAGCCGAACCGTAAGTGAACTCAAGATGCTGCCTTGTACAGTCAGACCATTGGTCTTGCAGAATTTCTCAGCAACTCCTTAGTATCTTTAAAAAGCCAGCTTTGTTGTGCCTTCGTTCTTGTGACACAGTCTGTCCTCTCTCCTCTGTGCCACTGACCATGTAAACCTTGACCCAGCTAGAATGACTTTGAAGCCATCAGCCAGAAAGGTCTTTAGACTTGCTCACCATCCCGACTCTTCCCCGGCCGGGTTTATTTTTTACTGTGCCAGCCAAGTCCTTCTCCCCGATTCTGCAAATGTTCTGCTCTCTTGCACCTTCATTCCTCAGGGAAGGTCCAGCCACAATGGCTGTGTCCTGCCCTCCACTGCCTGAAGTAGGACGTCTCTGAAGACCAGTTATTGGAGCTCACCAATGTGTAAAGTTCTGCCGCGCTCAGGTCCTGGTTGCTGGCTTTGCAGAAGCGCCTGTTTGGCCACCGTGAAGAACTGGCCTCTGGGCTGACCCGGGGGAGCTCTTCTGAGTTTCTTAAGGAGGTTAAGCCATGAGCTACATCACAGCTCAAGATGCTCATCAGTGCCCTGGTAACAACAGCCACCGCAAGCAGAGGGCATGGAGGGCAAAGTGAGGACCGAGCCAGGCCTGACATTTGCTGCTTGCCAATGCACGGCCAAAGCACCTGCCGCAGGCAATGGGAGGAAGGCTCTGATTGGTGGCAAGGCAGTTTCCCCAGCAGGTGTTTGGGGGAGGTGGGTGGGGGTCTGGCTCCGATTCTGACCACAGCAGAAGCAAAGGATCAATGCTCCCCTGTGCCATGCTATGGGCGCGATCCGGCTCTCTTCTTCAACTATCCACTCTTTAAAACAGCCAAGCAAAGGCAAATGGTACGACAAGCATCATGCCCAGCTTGGCACCGAGTCTCCAGTTCAGAAGGTTGGACTGGCCAGCCCCCAAGGCTTTGGAGTAATGCACTGACCGACTGACTCTTTACCACCTGGCAGAGAATAACCCAAAATGATAGCATCCAGTAGACAAAACGATAGATCGGAGGTGTATCTGAGTAAAGGCATAGGCACACCGTGGAGATCAACCAGTCCTTTAAAAAAAATAAAAAATGTTTCAAGGGCCCCTGTAGTTTTGCAAAGGTCTTCTTAAGCAGGCTTAGTTAGTCCCAAGGCTGAATTGGGTTACGGTCCTGAGGGTTAAAACAGCTTGGAAACTAGTGCGGTTCAGCAGCAGGAGTGGATACCCAGTGAGGGAAGCTGCAGATTCCCGTTTCCTTGGACGTTTGCAAGGAATAGCCATCTGTCAGGAACACTCCAGGCATAGAGCGTTCTGGCTCCAAGTTCTAAGAAACCACTTGCTGTGTTGCTTCCAGCCAGAAGAGCTGCTTCACATGTCACAATTTCAACCAGCAGGCGATACTACACCTCCACGAAAAATGGGAGCTTACGAAGTGCATTCTTGTCTTTGCACCAGGAACTCGCAACAGAACAGTGAGCTGCAACCGAGACCCTCGCAAGCACACTTCCCCAGGGACTGGGGGAGGTGAACCAGGCATCTCACACGAAACCCAGATGCGACAGTTCTTCTGACACCCGCCTGCTGCATAAGCCCAGACGAGTTGCCAGCTCTTTGCCCATCTGTTGCATTGCACGAGCACAGAAGTTGTGCTCAGACCCCCGGTTACTTGCACCCACAAATGGAAGGAGTGCTGCTCCATATCTGCTAAAAGCGACAACAGAAATTGCCGGCAGGTGCAGTTGGGTCACCCGTGTCCTAAAATGAACCCTGGAGCTTCATCAATCCGGCCAGAGACACAATCCATTTGCCAGCGATTCACAGTGGCACATTTTTAATGAGTACGCAGACGTAAGGGTAATTCTCCTATTTGCAATAAATCTCTCCCCCCCCCCATCCTGCAGGGAGGAAGTCAAGCACCAAGCAAATCTCAATGGCAAGATCTGACCATCCTTTGCCCAGAAGATGCATCTGTGCCAACAGTGGCTGAAGGAAAACAAGACCTCTTTTGCCATCTCACAGGAAGGCCAACGCGGCCCACAATAACCACCTCTACAACCTGGCAGGTGGGAAATCCCCAAATTTCAGACCCACAGTATATTCTGGGGGGGGGAGGACTTGGGGTGCCACCACCTACCCATCTTTCAGAGACATCTGCCTGGCTGCTGTTGGGTCCAGGAAGACCCTCTGACCCAGAGTCCACTCTAAACACAAATGCTCCCCAATCACCCAGACCGAACCCTTCCCCCCACCCAGAAGAATCCCCTATGCACTCCCTTGAACCCATTGCCTCTACTTCCCAAAGCATATTATGGGCAACATCTCCTCTGGGTGACCCTGCCCAGCCTAGGCTTGCCATATCCACCCACCCCACTTTACCAAAAGTTATCTGCCAGTGCCAAGTCAATCTAAGGATGCTCCAGCAAATTGGGTACCAGATGAGTGGGTGGGCAGCGCATCTTCCCAGCTCCTCCTCCTCCCTCCGTCTCCCCCCCCCCATGAAGGAGGTGTGTCCAACTGCCCCCTCTTCCTCCCACGTGCCCCCTACCCCCCCACCCCGCTCTGGCACTCACCCTTGACGGCTTCTCCTCGGTTGAGCTGGATCTCGCCCTCGCCCTGCGGCGTGTAGCTCTTGACGGCGATGAACTTGCGGCCGGGCACGGCGCTGTACAGCTTCCTCTTGGGCCCTCGCAGCGGGGCCGGCGCGGCGTGCGGGGTGTGCTCCACGCCCGGACCGGCCCCCGGCGCGCCCCCCGGCCCGCTGCCGCTCCCGCTGGGGCTGTAAACGAAAATATACGTTACGGTGGTGTTGCCCGGCGGCGGCGGCGTCTGCTGCTGCTGCTGCGGGAGCGCCATGGCCGCCCCGAGGGAGCCCTCCTTGGATCGGGGCCCGCCCGGGAAGAAGGCAGGAGGAGCGCAGAGGGAGGGCTCGGCGAGCGAGGGGAGGGGGCTGGTCGGGGCTCAGCGCATCCCGGGCAGCGGCGCCACCAGCCTCCGCCGGGGCCGCCGCCACGAGACGGGGCCCGCCGCTCGTCGTCCGCCCGGGGCGCCGCCGGGCCAGCGAGGCTGCGGCCGGGCGCTGCGTCCGCCTCCGCGCTCCGCCGCCTCCGCCCAGGGCAGCGCCATGGCTCGGCCAGCCCCGCGCCCCGCGCCGGCCCCTGCTTCGCGCCGCCCGGCTCAGCTCGCCCGCCGACGGCGCCCGGCACCCGCCGCCTCCGCTGCGCCCCCGCGCCGCGCCCGCCGCTGCGCCGCCCGCCGCCACATGGCGACGACGGGCCGGCTCTGGCGGAGCCTGGTGGTGCTGATGCTGCTGGTGCCGGGATGCTGCAGGTGCCGCCGCCGCCGCCAAGCGGCTCCTCCTCTTCCTCCGGCGGGAGGCGGGGACCCACCCGGGCCGGACCCCTCCCTGCCTGCCGACGGGAGTCGGAGGAGCGTGGCGTGGCGACGGACCCCGCCGGGTCATCTAGTCCAACCCCCGGCAAGGCAGGGATGCGCCAGCGTTGGCGCTGCCTTCTGCCCGCGCTCCCAAGGCAATGGGGCTTTGAACAGACATGTCCCCTCCCTCCGTGGTTTTATGGGCAGCCAGGACCTCGCCGCCCGGCTGAACGAAGCTGGCAACCCCGGGAGACGCGTTGGCATCGTGCAGACCTTCCCTTCCATGGGTGCCAACGCCCTGGGTGCCCGTGCACCCACAAAATTCCCCATGGAGCGGCCGGGCACCCACAAATTTCGGAGCCAGGGGCATGCACGCTGCGTGGCACCCACGGCCCCGGGCACCCATGCTCACGGGCCCAAGCGGGCACTCCTGCTCCTTTCCTCCCACCCCCCTTCCTTGCCTGCCCGGCTCGCCCTTCCCAGCCCCTCTGGAGCTGCTCTCGAGTGTCCGCGACTGAACGCGGCCGGCCTGCTTTGCCCACCGAAGACCCTCCTTCTCCACCTCGAAGCCGCCCCCTCCCCTCCCCGGCACGACCAGGGCTGCAAGGGTTTTTAGCGGGGAAAGGAGGGAAAGGCTTAAAAAGGAACGCAGCAGGCAGGCTTTCAACAGGTGGAGCTTTCTCTCCTGGCAACGGGAGCTGGCACCTGTTGGATTCCTGCTGGTGCTGGAGGCAGATGAGCGCCCATCTCCGCAAGACAGAAGCCGCGGCTGGGGGCGGATTCCGCCCCATAGAAGCTCCCTCCTTGGTCCTCCCCCCCACCCCACGTTATTCCTGATAATTTTATCATTCCCCGCCATGACCCAAGGCCTCCTCAAAGCCGCCTCACAGGACACAGAAAATGGTGAAGTGACAGTAAAGGCAGAGCATGTGCAGAGTGCTTTTAATAAAACTAATAAAAATAAATTTTTATTTGTACCCCACCCTCCCCGGTTGGAGCCGGGCTCAGGGCAGCTAACAACATAAATCAGGAAAGGATGCTCAGCTACAGCAACACAGTATTTGGGCTGAAAGCAAGCTCCTCCAAGCCAGAGAATGAGACTCCCAGGTTGTCAGGCACTCACAGACTCCAAACCCCCCCCCACACATCTCCCTTTCCTGCCTCCTCAGCTTCCCCCCACCCAAGACCTTTCCTGCCTAGTTCCTTCTCGCTTCCTGCCCTCTATGCCCAAGAAAAAGGATTTAGACCAAGAGGACAATTAGACGCAGCACCGTGCATTGGTTATCGTGTCGGAACAGGACCCAGGAGACCAGGGTTTGAATCCCCACTTGGCCACAAAGCTCCCTGGGGGTGACCATAGGCCAGTCACTGCCTCTCAACTGAGCCTTCCTCATAGGGTCGTTGTGGGGATTAAATGAGGAGCGGAAGAGTTTCTTGGACCAAACGTGGGACAGAGATGTAATAATAGCATGCTGCACATTGAAAGAGAACTACCATATATGAAAACGATGTATCGTTGGTATCTAACTCCTACTAGGTTAGCAAAAATGTATAGAATTGTACCAATATATGTTGGAAATGTAAAGAGAAAGAAGGCACTTTCCACCACATGTGGTGGATGTGCAAAACAACAAAAGCATTCTGGGAAATTATATGTAATGAATCGAAGAAATACCAAGGGAGCAGAAAAGACTTTTTATGTGTGTGAAGACAGCTATGAGGATGCTTTTCCATCAGAGATGGAAGAAAGACAAAGTTCAAGCCAGAAAAGAATGGATACTCAAGATGAGGGACTATGCTGAAATGGCTAAATTGACCGAGAGAATCAGAAACCAAGAAGACAAGAAATTTAATAAAGAATGGGGAAAGTTTATAGATTACCTTAGAAAGCACTGTAAAAGTTTCAAAACGTTAACAGGACCGATATCACACTTGTAATGTATGAATTTTATGGTTAAAACAGGATTTAAACAAAAATTTGGATAAATGTTATAAGATGCAGCGGGAAAAGATTTGCAATGGAAACCATGGCGGGGCAAGGGGAGGTCTAAGAATCATAGAATCATAGAATCATAGAGTTGGAGGAGACCACAAGGGCCATCGAGTCCAACCCCCTGCCAAGCAGGAAACACCATCAGAGCACTCCTGACATATGGTTGTCAAGCCTCTGCTTAAAGACCTCCAAAGAAGGAGACTCCTCCACACTCCTTGGCAGCAAATTCCACTGTCAAACAGCTCTTACTGTCAGGAAGTTCTTCCTAATGTTTAGGTGGAATCTTCTTTCTTGTAGTTTGGATCCATTGCACCATGTCCACTTCTCTGGAGCAGCAGAAAACAACCTTTCTCCCTCCTCTATATGACATCCTTTTATATATTTGAACATGGCTATCATATCACCCCTTAACCTCCTCTTCTCCAGGCTAAACATGCCCAGCTCCCTTAGCCGTTCCTCATAAATTCAAGGAATCCTATAAATGTATAAAATTGATTTTATTTGAATGTAAATGATATATGAAAAAAACTGAAGTGTGTGTGTGTGTGTGTGTGTGTGTGTGTGTGAATGAGATGTAATAATAGCAACGAGCCATTTGGGGCAGGAGGCCAGTTAGAGAGCAGAAAGCTGGACAGCCCCCTTTCTGGGATGCAGGAAGCTATGGCTCTGCCCAAGTGTTACCTCTTGGCACCCCTTCCAGTGCCCACCTTGACCCTAAATGGGCTCCCAGCTTCAGAGATGGAACCGAGCAAGCGGTAACACAATGATGGAGGAGCAAGCACCCACAAGTGTGTCCTCCCCACTCCAGTAATTTGCAACAGAGGCAGCTGCCTCTGACTGAGTCAGACCACTGCTCCACCTAGCTACATATAGTCTGCACTGGCTGCAGTAGCAGCTCTCCAGGGTTTCAGAAATATCGACTGTTTGACACACAGCTGGGCGAAGGGAGCCTCCCGGGAAATGAGGGAGGGTTTTCCATGGAAACTTAAGCCCCACAAATCTCCGTTTGGTTGAAATCAACCACTGTCTCCTCCCTGAAATTCCAAGAGGAGGACACATTCCTGCAATGCACCATCTCTTTTTACAGCCCTTGGCAAGCCCTTGCAAGAGAGGTTAGAAACAATAATAAAAGGTTTCTCCAGCTGTGTTCAAAGCAAGAGAAAGAACAAGCAAGTGGCAGTAGGTCCTCTGCACGGAGAAGACTGGAAAATGTTACTGGCTGACAACTTTGCCTCTTGTCTTCACCCAAAAGGAAAGTGGTGCCCAACCTGGTGATAACCGAACAAGTGGTCTAGGGAGGGAGCTGCAGCCCAAGATGGGGGGGGGGAATGTGGTAAGGGAGCACCTTGTTGTCGTTTAGTCGTGTCTGACTCTTCGTGACCTCCTGGACCAGAGCACGCCAGGCACTTCTGGCTTCCACTGCCTCCCGCAGTTTAGTCAAACTCATGTTGGTAGTTTCGAAAACTCATTGAGTCTCCTCTAGCACCATAATTCAAAAGCATCCATTCTTCGGTGATCAGCCTTCTTTATGGTCCAGCTCTCACTTCCATACATCACTGCTGGGAAAACCAAAGCTTTAGGAGCACCTAGCTAGGGAGCACCTAGCTACTTTGTTGTTGTTGTTTAGTCGTTTAGTCGTGTCCGACTCTTCGTGACCCCATGGACCAGAGCACGCCAGGCACCTCTGTCCTCCACTACCTCCCGCAGTTTGGTCAAACTCATGCTGGTAGCTTCGAAAACTCATGCTACTTTAAATGAATTCAAATCTCCAGGGCTTGATAAACTGCACCCAAGGACACCAAAGAGCTTGCGGGTGTAATCTCAGAGCCTCTGCCTATAATCTATGAGAATTATTGGAGAACAGGTGAGGTCCCTGAAGACCGGAGGTGGGCAACAGTTGTCCCCATCTTCAAAGGGGGTGGGTGGGAAGAGAGGACCCAGGTAAAAAAGGCTACTGAAGGAGAGTCCATCACTTTCCGAGGGAGTTTGTTCCACTGTCATGCCATGTGGAGATATTAAAAAAAGGTAAAGGACCCGTGGACGGTTAAGTTCAGTCAAGGCGACTATGAGGTTGCGGCGCTCATCTCGCTTTTCAGGCGGAGGGAGCCGGCATTTGTCCACAGACAGCTTTCCGGGTCATGTGGCCAGCAGGACTAAACCGCTTCTGGTGCAATGGGACACCATGACAGAAACCAGAGCGCACAGAAACACTGTTTACCTTCCCACTGCAGCGGTACCTTTTTATCTACTTGCACTGGTGTGCTTTCAAACTGCTAGGTTGGCAGGAGCTGGGACAGAGCAATGAGAGCTCACCCCGTCACGGGGATTCGAACTGCTGACCTTCCGATCGGCAAGCCCAAGAGGCTCAGTGGTTTAGACCACAGCACCACTCGCGCCCCCTGGTAGACATATAAATAACTGTCTCTGAGGATGTGCAGAGTTTAGTCCCTACGTATCCGAGAGGAGGATGGAGAGTGGCTAAGAGGTGGATTTCCAAGCAAGGCTGAGTCCACACTGCAGCCTCTCACTTGGAAACTGAGGGATTGTTTGGGGGGGGGTCTCTCTGCCGGCAAGCCCCCAAAGCTTGCCATTCCTCCTCCTCCAGCTTCTTGCCCTTCTCTGCTTAGTCATGCTAGGTGAGGAGAAGCAGCAGCAAAAGTACCAGAAGGGCAGCCAGCACAGGATCTGAATGCTAATGGAGTCTCTCTCCCCCCCCCTGCCCCCCCCCAGCTGCAGGGGAAAAAGGAAGAAGATGGCAGGCTGAAGAGGGGAGGAGGAAGGTGGTGACCCCCCCCCCAAGCTTGGTGCTCTGGAAGCCAGACAACCCCTTCCACGAATCTCGAGTAAGTAGATTTTGCAAAGTCATTCTAGCTCCACGTTTGCATTTTGGGTGGCAGGTTTCAAATGAGTGGCATTGGTAAGGTTTACTTGAGAGCAGGTTTCTTCAATAACCCCAGGTTGGGGGGGGGTGTTGCTTGGGAAATGAGAGCAAAGTGTCATTTCCTTAGCCTCTCTCTTTGTTTCAAGACAGTCATACCTTGGGTTGAATATGTTTCATGTTGAGTGCATTCGAGTTGCACTCCGCGGCAACCCGGAAGAAACAGAGCGCGTAACTTCTGGGTTTCGCCGCTCGCGCATGTGCAGATGCTCAAAATGATGTCACGCGTTTGCGCAGAAGTGGCGAAAAGCGATGCGAGCGTGCACAGACGTGCCGTCACTAGTTACGTTTGCTTCTGGATGCGAACGGGGCTCCAGAATGGATCCCGTTCGTATCCAGAGGTACCACTGTATTTTCATTGTGGTGGTTGTTAAGGTCTTCACCGACAGCTGTGGCCGAGTGGCCCTTTCCCAGTGATAACTTGCAACCAGATTCTGCTATGACATTGACTGGGTTGTACATTGCATTCCTTTTATCCGAGGGCCGTCGTTTTGGGTGTTCCAAGTATAAACATAAATTTTAATTCCATTCTTCAGGCCCTGCAAAAGCCGAAACGGTATGGATTTCATTTGTATTCCTGTATGTATCGACTTCTAAGCAGTTTGATGGAGATGGTGGTATTATTGACGCATTTTTGGCCGCTGACGAAGACTTATATGAGTTAAAATGCATCTGGGTTTTCAATATTCTTCTTCATATAACATATTATATGGGCATGCCGCTTCACTGAATTTCTTCACTTTTCATTTTTAGTTTGTGGACCATCCCTAGGCATTTCTTATACATTTTATTCATTCCTATTAAATGTGATTCTGTGACTTGTAGTTGTTCTCTTAACTTCTGGGTTTGTTGTATCTTCAAGGCCAAGGCCACTATTGCTGTTGTTGTTTAGTCGTTTAGTTGTGTCCGACTCTTCGTGACCCCATGGACCAGAGCACGCCAGGCACTCCTGTCTTCCACTGCCTCCCGCAGTTTGGTCAAACTCATGCTGGTAGCTTCAAGAACACTGTCCAACCATCTCGTCCTCTGTCGTCCCCTTCTCCTTGTGCCCTCCATCTTTCCCAACATCAGGGTCTTTTCCAGGGAGTCTTCTCTTCGCATGAGGTGGCCAAAGTATTGGAACCTCAGCTTCCCAAGGCCACCCCAGTGAGCTTCATGGCAGAGTGAGGATTTCAACCCTGGTCCCCCAGATGATAGCCTGACACTCTAACCATTACACCACTGCTGCCTGCATAAGCTTGACAGAATAGAAAAGTTTCCAGCAGGCATTTAAAGGTTGGCGCAGAAGGAGCCTGCTGAATCTCTATTGGCAGAGAGTTCCACAGGACTAGGCTGATGGTACTAAAGACTTGGTCTCTCCTTGTTGTTGTCAAACAAGCCTCACCAACAACATTCCTGCAGGTGATCTAAGTGATCAAGCTGGGATATGAGGGCTCAAGTGGTCCATTAGTTGGTTCCTGGACCTTCGTTGTTGAACAAAACAAGAACGAGACAACTTAGGGTAGTGCTTGATTTACGTATAAGTATAAATAAATAAACACGGGACGCGGGTGGCACTGTGGGCAAAAGCCTCAGCGCCTAGGACTTGCCGATCGCATTGTTGGCCGTTTGAATCCCCGCGGCGGGGTGCGCTCCCGTTGCTCGGTCCCAGCGCCTGCCAACCTAGCAGTTTGAAAGCACCCCCGGGTGCAAGTAGATAAATAGGGACCGCTTACTAGCGGGAAGGTAAACGGAGTTCCGTGTGCGGCTCTGGCTCGCCAGATGCAGCTTTTCACGCTGGCCACGTGACCCAGAAGTGTCTGCAGACAGCGCTGGCCCCCGGCCTCTTGAGTGAGATGAGCGCACAACCCTAGAGTCTGGCAAGACTGGCCCGTACGGGCAGGGGTACCTTTACCTTTTATAAATAAATAAATTATTGTTATTATTATTGTTGTTATTATTATTATTATCACAACTGCCCCCTAAGGGCACCCCAGTGAGCTTCATGGCTGAGTGAGGGGATTTGAACCCTAGTCTCTGCCAGGTGCTAGTCCAACACTCTAACCACTACACCACACTGCCTCTCTCTAGCCATTTCACAAGCTCGGGGTTCTATGCATTTCCTCCCCCCCCAAATAAAAATCCAGGACTGCTGCAAGTAAAGACTTAGGTGTAGATCAGACAGCTACTCAAGTTCCAAGTCCTCACTACTGTACTTCCTTTACTTATTAAAATACCGAAGCAATAAAACAATGCGATTAAGAATAAAATAGAGCACACTTGAAAACATGCGAAACAGTCACATGCTCTTGCACCTCATAGGTTTGATGGCAGCTGTAGTCCAAGAAAGCACAGCTGGAGGGAAACATCTGTAGGGCACCCGGTTGCCCAAGGATGCCATGTGCAGCGCGAAAGAAACTTTCCGGATCCTAGTGGGGCATACCTGAAGCGAAAAGAGTTAATCTAGAGGCAGGAAGGTCCTATCACAGCTAAAGGGAATTATTTGGGGGCTGCTGGCTGTGAAGGGAGGCAGCTCTGAGTTAGCTGCCTGACACAGATTTTGCATCTGGCCTCAATTCCAGCCTCCCTGGGTCAGCCTGAGGCCCTCCCTAGGGCATCGCCGCTTCTGGCTTTGCTACGAAGCCGCCAGAGAAGACCTGCTTTGTTTAAAAATAAATAAATGCAGATTAGTCACTCATAAGGCACTGGCAAAAATTGCTCTTAGACGTACGTTAACTGTTTAAGTGAAGTACGGCATGCTCAGGTCGAGAGCAGCAGTGGGAAAACTCTGTGGTTTGAGTAACTGTGCCGTATTTCTTAGAAGTAGCAGGGAGAAAACCCTCTGCAGCTCTGCTCAGAATCACCTTGGTGTTTGTGAGTTTTTCACAACGTCCAAGTCTTCTCCTGGCCTGCGGTGTTGGCACACCCATGCTGATGGTGCCACACTCGGGCTTGCCACCACTCTGGAGTCTGCTTTGGTGCCAGATGGGCACCAACGGGCAAATAGTGCGATTCTCAACACGTCCTGCCCTCCCACTTCCCCATTCATCCCAGGCTCGGGATAGTTTTGTAAACTCCATGCCCATTTAAAAAGCTCACTCAGTTTCAGAGCAATCAGCGGGCCTTTCATCGGCAAGAGTAAAAGGTTTGGCACAGAAGCTCACAATTTGGCTGGCTCGTTTGCCCAGCTTGTCATCTTCAGCTGCGCTGCCTATTGACCAAAGAGAGCCGCAGATCCCAGAATCTTTTCTCTGGCTTGGAACGTTAAATGGGGCTCTGTGCAGGTGCGTTCAGCATGTTATCATCTCATGGGCATGAGTTTGCTTTCGCAAGTACCAAGACCGTCAGTGTCTGCCCCTCCCAAGCAGCTGGCTTTGGGCACCTGGCCCACAAAGGCTGAAGGCACATAGAATCATGGAACTGTAGAGCTGGAAGGGACCCCGAGGGTCATCTAGTCCAACCCCCTGAACCACATCATTCAATGTTTAATATTAAGAGCTAGAGAAGAAATTCTGGGGGCAAAGAGCCCTCATCAGAACACCTGAGCCTTCAGGTCACGGGCCCATCCACTCCAGCATCCCATTCACACAGTGGCAGACTAGATGCCTGTTGAGTCAATACACAATTTAGCCGAGTGTTATAGGCTGGACACATGTGCCCGCCAGATCAGGAAACAATGAGTTCACGTGCCAACTTTTGCCAGCCCAGTGACCTCCAGATGTTGGTGGACCATGGCTCACATCCTTCTTGGCTGGGACAGAAGTCTAGCAACATCTGGAGGGCTCCAGGTTGGGGAAGACCAGGCATAGACAAACTCCAGCCCTCCAGATTATTATTATTATTATTATTATTATTATTATTATTATTATTATTATTATTTATAGCCTGCCCATCTGGCTGGGCTTCCCCAGCCACTCTGGGCGGCTTCCAACAAAATATTAAAATACCGTAATGCATCAAACACTAAAAACTTCCGTAAACAGGGCTGCCTTCAGATGTCTTCTAAAAGTCTGGTAGTTGTTTATCTCTTCGACATCTGGTGGGAGGGCGTTCCACAGGGCGGGTGCCACTACCGAGAAGGCCCTCTGCCTGGCTCCCTGTAACTTGACTTCTCGCAGTGAGGGAACCGCCAGAAGGCCCTTGGTACTGGACCTCAGTGTCCGGGTAGAACAATGTTTGGGACTACAATTCCCATCATCCCTAGCTAACAGGACCAGTGGTCATCTGGAGGGCCGGAGTTTGCCTGTGCCTGGGGAAGACTGTTCTAGTCCATCCTTAGCAAGAATGTGATGCTTCCTTACGTGTTGGCCGATGGCACAAGGGACAG